>CAUYSK010012881.1:0-34091 GCA_963575035.1 Avahi laniger
GGGCTCCAGCAATCCTACTGTCTCAGCCTCCCAAGTAGCTGGGACTACAAGCATGAGCCACCATGCCCGGCTAATTTTTTCTATATATATTTTTAGCTGTCCAATTAATTTCTTTCTATTTTTGGTAGAGACGGGGTCTCGATCTTGCTCAGGCTGGTCTCGAACTCCTGAGCTCAGAACGATCCACCCACCTCGGCCTCCCAGAGAGCTAGGATTACAGGCGTGAGCCACCGCGCCTGGCCTCCCAACTTTATTCTTTTGCATATTGTTATGCAGTTGTCCTGCACCATTTGTTGAGAAGACCATTCTTTCCCCATTGAATGGTCTTAGCACCCTTGTCAAAAATCAGTTGAACATAGATACATGAGATTTCTTTCTGGACTCTTCCATTGATCCGTATGTCTATCCTTATGCCAGTACCACACAGTTTTCATTATAGCTTATTGTTGAGTTTTGAGAGTGCTTTATGTTTTCTAGACACCAGTCCTTTGTGAATAAGTGGTTTGTGAATATTTCTCTGCAGCCTGTCTTTTCACCGTCTTCACAAGGTCTTTTGCAGAGCAAAAGATTTTCATTTGGATGAGACCCAATCAACCAATTTTTCCTTTATGGTTTGTGCTTTTACTGTCAAGCTTCTGTTTTTATAAATAAAGTTTCACTGTAACACAGCCATGCTCATTTGTTTATGTAACTTCTATGGTTGCCTAATGCTCTAACATTCAAACTGAATAGCTGTGACTGAGACCTTATGGCTCATAAATTCTCTATCTGGCTATGTACAGAAGAGATTGTTGATTCATACTCTAACCTGAAAAGCCTTTAAACTCCAAGCCTTTACATACGCTGTTCCCACTGTCTAAATCACTCTCCCCAGATCTTCTCATGGCTCGTTCCTTATTGTCATTCTGGTTCTGCTCAAATTCACTATTAAGAGGCCTTCCCTGACTACACTACAGGTACACTTCACTTTATTTATTTATTTATTTTTTTGAGACAGAGTCTCACTCTGTTGCCCGGGCTAGAGTGCCGTGGCGTCAGCCTAGCTCACAGCAACCTCAAACTCCTGGGCTCAAGCGATCCTCCTGCCTCAGTCTCCCAGGTAGCTGGGACTACAGGCACGCACCACCATGCCTGGCTAATTTTTTCTATTTTTAGTTGTTTGGCTAATTTTTTTCTATTTTCAGTAGAGACATGGGTATCACACTTGCTCAGGCTGGTCTCGAACTCCTGAGCTCAAACGATCTTCCTGCCTCGGCCTCCCAGAGTGCTAGGATTACAGGCGTGAGCCACCACGCCTGGCCCACCTCACTTTATTGTGCTTTGCAGATACTATGTTTTTTACAAATTGAAGATCTGTGGCAACCCTGCGTTGAGCAAGTCTATCAGTGCCATTTTTCCAATAGCGTGTGCTCACTTTGTGTCCCTGTGTCACATTTTGGTAATTCTTGCAATATTCCAAACTTTCCCATTATTATTATATCTGTCATCAGTGATATTTGATGTTAATATTGTAATTGTGAGGCTGGGCACTGTGGCTCACGCCTGTAATCCTAGCATTCTGGGAGGCCGAGGCGGTAGGATTGCTTGAGGTCAGGAGTTCGAGACCAGCCTGAGCAAGAGTGAGATCCCAACTCTACAAAAAATAGAGAAATTAGCTGGGCATGGTGGTGTGCACCTGTAATTCCAACTACTTGGGAGGCTGAGGTGGGATGATTGCTTAAGCCCAGGAGTTTGAGGCTAGAGTGAGCTATGATGATGCTACTGCACTCTAGCCTGGGCGGCAGAGTGAGACCCTGTCTCAAAAACAAAATAAAACAAAACAAAATTGTAATTGTTATGGGGTGTCATGAACTGCACCTATGTAAGATGGCAAACTTAACTGATAAATGTTGCATGTGTTCTGACAGCTCCACTGACCGGCCATTGTCCTCAGGCCTCCTTAATCCCTGAGACACGGCGATATTGATATTAGGCCAATTAATAACCCTACAATGGCCTCTAAGTATTCGAGTGAAAGGAGTAGCATGTCTCTCACTTTAAATCAAAAGCTAGGAATGATTAAGTTTAGTGAGGAAAGCCGAGACAGGCTGAAAACTAGGCCTCTTGCACCAAACAGTTAGCCAAATCATGAATGCAAAGGAATAGTTCCTGAAGAAAGTTAAAAGTGATACTCCAGGCCGGGCACGGTGGCTCACGCCTGTAATTCTAGCTCTCGGGGAGGCCGAGGCGAGCGGATTGTTTGAGCTCAGGAGTTCGAAACCAGTCTGAGCAAGAGCGAGACCCCGTCTCTACTAAAATTAGAAAGAAATTAATTGGACAATTAAAAATAAAAATTAGCCGGGTATGGTGGCGCATGCCTGTAGTCCCAGCTACTCAGGAGGCTGAGGCAGGAGGATTGCTTGAGCCCAGGAGTCTGAGGTTGCTGTGAGCTAGGCTGACGACACGGCACTCACTCTAGCCCGGGCAACAAAGTGAGACTCTGTCTCAAAAAAAAAAAAAAGTGATACTCCAAAGAAAACATGGATGATTGGAAAGTGAAGCAGACTTACTGCTGATATGGAGAAAGTTTTAGTGATCTGGACAGAAGATCAAACCAACCACAACGTTCCCTTAAGCCAAAGCCTAATCTTCAGCAAGGCCCTAACTCTCTTTAATTTATGAAGCCTGAGAGAGGTGAGGAAGCTGCAGAAGAGAAGCTGGAAGCTAGCAGAGGTTGGCTCATGAGGCTGAAGGAAGAAGTCATCTCCATGACATAAAAGTGCAAGGTGAAGCAGCAAGTGCCGATGCAGAAGCTGTAGCAAGTTATCTGGAAGATCTAGCTAAGATAATGGAGGAAGGTGGCTACGCTAAACCACAGATTTTTCAATGTAGATGAACCGACCTTCTATTGGAAGAAGATGCCATCTAGGACTTTCATAACTAGAAAGGAGAAATCAATGCCTGGCTTCAAATCTTCAAAAGATAGGTTGGCTCTCTGGTTAGGAGCTAATGCAGCTGGTGACTTTAAGTTGAAGCCAGTGCTCATTTACCATTCAAAAAATCCTAAAGCCTTTAAGAATTATGCTAAATCTACTCTGCTTATGATCTATAAATGGAATAATAAAGCTTGGATGACAGCACCTCTTTTTACAGCATGATTTACTGAATATTTTAAGCCTACTATTGAGAACTACACTCAGATAAAAAGGTTTCTTTCAAAATATTACTGCTCATTGACAATGCACATAGTCACCTAAGAGCTTTGATGGAGATGTACAAAAAGATTAATGTTGTTTTCATGCCTGCTAACACAACACCCATCTTATGGCCCATGGATCAAGTAGTCATTTCGACTTTTTTTTTTTTTTGAGACAGAGTATTAGTCTTTTGCCTGGGGCGAGTGCCGTGGCATCAGCCTAGCTCACAGCAACCTCAAACTCCTGGGCTCAAGCGATTCTACTGCCTCAGCCTCCCCAGTAGCTGGGACTACAGGCATGTGCCACCATGCCCGGCTAATTTTTTCTATATATATTTTTAGCCGTCCAATTAATTTCTTTCTATTTTTGGTAGAGACGGGGTCTCGATCTTGCTCAGGCTGGTCTCGAACCCCTGAGCTCAGAACGATCCACCCGCCTCGGCCTCCCAGAGTGCTAGGATTACAGGTGTGAGCCACCGCGCCTGGCCCGTTTCGACTTTTGAGTCTTATTATTTAAGAAATGTATTTCATATGGTTATAGCTGCAATAGATAGTGATCCCTTGGATAGACACAGGCAAAATAAATTGAAAACCTCTGGACAGGATTCACCATTCTAGACGCCATGACGGACATGGGTGATTCATGGGAAGAGCCCAAATATCCATATTAACAGGAGTTTGGAAGAAGTTGATTCCAACTATCATGGCTAACTTTGAGTGGTTCAAGACTTCGGTGGAGGAAATAACTGCAGATGTGGTGGGAATATTGAGTGAACTAGAGTTAGAAGTGGAATCTAAAGATGTGACTGAATTGTTGCAATCTCATGATAAAACTTTAACAAATGAGGAGTTGCTTCTTATGGATAAGCAAAGAAAGTAGTTTCCTGAGATGGAATCCATTCCTGGTAAAGATGTTGTTAACGCTGTTGAAATGGCAACAAAAAATTTAGAATATTACATAAACTTAGTTGATAAATCAGTAACAGGGTTTGAGAGGACTCTGATTTTGAAAGAAATTCTACTATGGGTAAGATGCTATCAAACAGCATTGTGTGCTACAGAGACATCTTTTGTGAAAAGAAGAGTCAATTGATGTCGCAAACTTTATTGTTGTTTTATTTAAAGAAATTGCCACAGCCACTCCAACCTTCAGTAACCACCACCCTGATCAGTCAGCAGCCATCAACACTGAGACAAGACCCTCCACCAGAAAAAGGATTATGACTTGCCGAGGGCTCAGATGATTGTTAGCATTTTTCAGCAATAAAGTATTTTTTAATCAAGGTATATACATTGTTTTTTTAGACATAATGTTATTGTACACTTAATAAACTACAATACAGTATAAACATAACTTTTATATACACTGGGAAACCAAAAAATTTGTGCAGATCACTTTATTGTAATACTCACTTCATTGCGGTGGCCTGGAACCGAAGCTGCAGTATCTCCGTGGTGCGCCTGTATTTAGAACAAGCAAACTCCTCCCCCTCCCGCCATTCCACCTTTTCCTATGCCCTTACTTCATTTTATTTTTCTTCTTTGAATTTATCACTTCCTTCACTGAAGTGTAAGCTCTACCAGGGCTGTCCCAGGCACCAGTAGTGACTTGTTATATAATAGCTACTCGAGAAATATTTGAGGGAATAATAAACGAGTCACAGAGAACTACTAGCTCTTTCCAGAAAAAAATGCCACTCATTACCCTGTAAATCGTTTTGTTACAGGAAGAATATCTGAATGAAAGAACAATACGTCTGATTCCATCCTGATTTGTATAAGTGATATTCATCTGTCAGTTCACTTCCACGCTATTCCCCAACACACTAAGCTGAGGACTTGCACACAGCTGGACAGCAAGGATGTCTGCAGCCTTGTTTTTAACTCTGTATTCCTTCTTGATCCCTTCTGGAACCTGAGCTGAAATCCAATGAGTGAGTAACAATATAGGTTATTTTTTTCACACTATAATCTATTTCTCCCAATTCTTTCTGAATTCCGTACCTCTTGACCTGTCTACTGGTGTGAAACTGGACAATTTTTTTCAGCCATTTGTACCTAGCTATGTAAAAATGTCCTTATCAAAAAGTAAAATCACTGTTTTTAACTGCCAGTAATAATAGCAACAAACACTTCCAACCTTTATCCTGAATTCCTACTAAATTTGAGGGGATTTTTGGAATGTTTGACAAGTATGTACTTCTTTTAAAACAAAACAACAACGACATATGATACCTTAATAATGATGAGGTTGGCATAATCAGGAAGCTCACAAAAAACAGAAGTAGACAATACTATGATTTTTGAAATGGAAAAAAAGTAACTCCTAGTCTTAAGTAGTAAAACCAAATTGTTAAATTAAATCAACATGGAAACGCACAGCCGGGCTTTGCAGCAGGGTCAGCAGCATGTGGACTGGGGTGGGTACGGGCAGAATAGCTCTGCTCTTGGTTGGTAAAGGAATGAACACAAACAAGAAATCACTCTGACTAATTTCTGTGTCTCTTATCTTCCTCTTACACTGCTTCCTCTAATGTCTTTCCAAAATAGTCTTAACAATTGTTATATAAACCTATTATCTTTAAAATGGTGCTAAGGAAGAGCAATTGCTTCCTTTCCCCCAGCTCTGCTTCCCTGAGTATAACTATTAAAATGTTGTGGGGGGAAGCCTGACAGTTTGAGGGGTGAGCCACCCAAGACACCAGTGAAATCCCAGAAAACAAACTTATTTAAAGTCTTTCCAGATGTGATCACATGTGGTAAACCCTTGACTTCAGGCAATATGTAATTTTTTTTTTTTTGAGACAGAATCTCGCTCTGTTTCAGGGGCTAGAGTGTAGTGCCGTCAGCTTAGCTCACGGCAACCTCAAACTCCCGAGCTCAAGTGATCCTCCTGCCTTAGCTTCCTGAGCAGCTGGGACTACAGACACGTGCCACCACACCCAGCTAATTTTTTCTATTTTTAGTAGAGATGGGGTCTCGCTCTTGCTCAGATCGGTCTCAAACTCCTCACCTTAAAGCAACCCTCCCGCCCTGGCCTCTCAAAGTGCTAAGATTACAGTAGGGAGCCACTACGCTGGCCTAGGCAATGTGTAATTTAACCATAGATGATGTCTATCCTACCCCCAACCCAACCCAAAGGCTCTTATACTACTTAATATTTTTTGCGGATCTTTATCACAATATGCAAGCAATATGACTGCGTTACGCTCTGAAGTCTGCTTTCTAATAACAGTCATTATTGTGCACATTCATATATTATTCTATGTTCCCCCCCTTTTTTTGGAGACAGAGTCTCTCTCTGTTGCCCAGGCTTGAGTGCCATGGCATCAGCCTAGCTCACAGCAACCTCAAACTCCTAGGCTCAAGCAATCCTACTGCCTCAGCCTCCCAAGTAGCTGGGAACGCAGGCATGCGCCACCATGCCCGGCTAATTTTTTCTATATATTTTTAGTTGTCCAGCTAATTTCTTTCTATTTTTAGTAGAGACAGGGTCTCGGCTCTTGCTCAGGCTGGTCTCAAACTCCTGATCTCAAACGATCCTCCTGCCTCAGCCTGCCAAGTAGCTAGGACTATAGGCTTGCGCCACTGAGTTCCAGTTGACCATGATTACTTTATTTGTAATGTTCTTGATAATATTAGAGCATAAAATGCCACAAATGTCAAATACTAATTAACTATAAATAAAAAGAATCTGGGAATGCACCAAATCTATTGGCCACAGTAGCCTCTCCCATCACCACTTACATGTGCTGCATATTATTAAGACAAGAAAAGTTTAGGAAGATAGCTATTGTTATCATCAGTATAACCATGACAAACCAACTGGATATCTGACATCAGTTCTTAATACTCACATTCTGTTTGTCGCTCTCCATCTCTCTGCTATACCAAGAATTGACTCTCTCTCCAATTCCTCTTCAGTGTACTGCTTCCTGTAAATTGTAATTGGTTAGTTATTTATTCACTCCATCTACTTAAGCTCCTTGAGGGAAAGGCTGTGATTTAGCCCCCTGGCCAATATGCACTCCAATAAATATTCCTGAAAGGAAGTGAAACCTCATATAACCTCATTCTAATGATGTCTTCGATTAACTCAATTCTGGGGTCCTCAACAAAGCTCTTTTTACTTTCCTGGTAGCCAGTGAGAAGACTTTTACCAAGTTGAGGGTTTTGGGGAGAGAAAAGGATAAAGCAGCTGAATACAGTAAAAATGGCTCTCCAATATTTTGAGACATTTCTTTGTCACCAACTAGCAGTTTCCCCATCTACAAAATGAGCAGGGATTGGATTAGGTGTTTTGCTAAAAAATCTTGCTGTCATAAATTTCTGACTTAATGTGGCTTATTTTGCCATATATTTTATTTTATTTTTTTGAGACAAGAGTCTCACTCTGTTGCCTGGGCTAGAGTGCCGTGGCATTAGCCTAGCTCACAGCAACCTCAAACTCCTGGACTCAAGGGATCCTCCTGCCTCAGCCTCCTGGGTAGCTGGGACCATAGGCAGGCGCCAGGCTGGTCTGGAACTCCTGAGCTCAAATGATCCGCCTGCTTCGGTCTCCCAGAGTGCTAGGATTACAGGCGTGAGCCACCACGCCCGGCCTTTACTGTGCCATATAAAAAGTAAAATATTTGAAACAAGCCATCTCCTCGTAGCCACACCTTAGCCTAAACTGCTTCAGTGAGCTGCAGTGAAATCAGAAATCATGATTTTGCTTAATTATCTAGTCTGAGTCTGTTTCTTCCTCTTCCAGCTCTTCTGATTTGGATGGATAGTTCTGAGAATTAGCTGAGATGCGGTATGTAGAAGCACTAGCATTATTTCCTGAGTTTATTAGGAGGAGGAGAATTAAGACAGAATGTCCCTTTGACTATTCCACACCCTCCTTATTACCTTTTCCTTTTCCTTTCTCTCTGCTACCTTCCTCACCCCCAGTCTCATCTCTCTTCCTTGCTCTGTTGGCTAGTTTTTTTCTTAGTCGTTCTGACTCAGGAAAAAAACAAATAAAACAAAACAGAACTCCCCAGAACTCTTTTAACTCAAATAAATATACTTTTCTTAAAAAGTTGGCCGGGCATGGTGGCTCACACCCGTAATCCTAGCACTTTGGAAGGCTGAGTCAGGAGGATCACTTGAGGTCAGGAGTTTGAGACCAGCCTGAGCAAGAGTGAGACTCCATCTCTACGAAAAATAGAAAAATTAGCCAGGCGTGAAGGTGTGCACCTGTAATCCCCGCTGCTTGGGAGGCTGAGGCAGGACAATCGCTTGAGCCCAGGAGTTTGAGGTTGCTGTGAGCTAGGCTGACACCACTGGTACTCTTAGTCCAGGTGACAGAGCAAGACTTCGTCTCCAAAAAAAAAGTGAGGTATTACTTAGTTATTTGTACAATTAACTTAGACTAACTTCCTGAAAACCAATGGAAATTCTAAATTTAGTATATGTATTAAGCTGAGACAAAACTAATAACAGTGTTTTGCCAAGGGCACTTCGCCTTACTCCCTTTCTGTCACATTTCAGGAATAAAGCACGGAATGAATCCAGCAGTGAATGAATGAATGATCCACAGTTTCCTAAGAAACTTCCAGTTTTTATCTTGCAAAAGCCTACCAAACTCATCCCATCTGCATAGCACTTAAACTCCTGGTAGACATCTTTCAAGGCCATACGGTTCCCTCCTTAGTCCAGTTCTCTGTGCCTGGGTCACTCTTCTAGCCTCCCTCAGTCCCTTCAGCTCTCTAGTCAAAAGACACCTCCTCAGAAAGGCCTTCTCAGACCCGCCCCTACCCCAGCCCAACGTTACATACAGTCCCCTCCCCATTTCCTAGCCCTCCTATATTCTTCTTCTTAAGATTTACCACTGTCCGGGCATTTTCTTACATATGTCTATGCATTTTACTGTCTGTCTCCTCCCTAGACTATATGGGCCAGGAGGGCAAGGCTTCTGTCTGCCTTGTTTACTGCGGGATACCTGTCCCTGAGCCGGGTCCAGGACACAGCAGGTGCTCAGTGAGTAGCGACTCTCCTCCCCGAGCCTCCAAGGCTAGTTCCTCCAGAGCGGCAGGACCCCTCCTCGTTCAGCCCAGCCCATCTCTGAGTAACCTCCCACCTCTACCGGGCCCCACTCGGATGCTCGTTCCCCCGCCTGCCGGCCGCGGGGACGGTGCTGCTCACCCACCTCCCAGACCCGGCGGCTGCGGTTGGGCCCTGCGGCTTCGCTCAACCGCCCATCGCCCGGGCCTCCCGCGCCGCCGCGCCGCTCCCAGGCCGCCGCTGCGCTGGGGGTGCTGGGCCCGCGCCGCAGCGCTTCGCCGGCCGCGCCGCGCAGCCGTTAGGACCCCCACCCTGCCTCGAAACGCCGAGGGTTCTACTTTGAGTGATCCGTTGGTGTGGTCGTGAAGCGGGACTCGGTTATTCGGGATCCCTCCATAAGCAAGACACGCACCCACCTACGGTCTGAGCGGGCGTCTTGCACGCGGTCCCGGCCACCTGGCCCCGGCCCTACTTCCTTCCCACTCACACACCAAACGGGCCAGCGGCCGCCGCCTGCGTCCCCGGAGGCGCCCCCTCGAGCGTCTTCTTGGGACCCGAGCGGTGGGGGCGGGGGTGACCCTTTAAGGGGAAACAGTTCTGGGCCCCACCATCCCTAACGTAGCCGTTAAGAGGGTGTTAACGTTTCTGCTTTAAAAGATACCCGTGCCCCTCACCGCCTCCCGCCCCGGAGGCAGTGCCCCTGATAGCGCTACCCGCGGCCGGCGGCTGGGCTGGGAAGAGGCTGCGGGCGATGTCGGGTAGTTCTTTCGGATTCAGCAGCTCTGTTTTGATGAAAAACCCTGCAGTCTTTCTGTCCATCTTCTATAAAGGACTGTCGAGAGTTTGGGGGTTAGGAGTAGTAAAGATCGACCCCTGCTGTCGGTGCTGTCCAGGGGAGGGCCCTGCAGATGAGCACAAGCTTGTTTTGGAGAGATTGTTCTCCCCCGACCGTACACTTGGAATAACTTGGAGCTTCACCACGATAGCATGGCTTTTAGTAAAGTGCTGAGTCAACAGTTGACAAGAGTTTTGAAAAAGAGCTACAGTGCACTTCTCAAAAGAGGCTATCCCAGTGAACAGTAAACACGAGAAAAGGGGTGCAACTGAACTGGTCATCAGGAAACTTCAAATTAAAACCACTTGAGATAGCAGTACATGCAAAACAGAATGGCCAAAATAAAGGGTGGGGATGGGATGGTGGGGAGGGGGAAGAAAGAAAAAGAGAATGCCAAACCTGGGAGGGAATGTGGAACATCCAGAATATTGTTAATGGGGGTATAAATTGATAAAATTGTGGCAACCACTTTGGAAAACTGTTTGGCAATATCTATTAGAACATATGCCTACCCTATGACCCAACAATTCCACTCCTAGGGATGTATACTCAACAGAAATGCATACATGTGTTCACCAAAAAAAAAAAAGTACTAGAATTTTCATCTCAGCAGTATTCATAATAGCGCCAAGATGGAAATAACACAAATGTCTATTAACAGGAGAAACATATTGAATGATTCCATTTACATAAAGGTCAAAAAATAGACAAAACTAATCTATGGTATCATAAGTCTAGATTGTGGTCACCCTTTGAGAAGTTGTGACTGGGAAGGGACATGAGTGTTTCTGGGATATGTTCTGTGACTTGGTTTGGATGCTTGTTCGTTTTGCAAAAGCAATCATCCAACTGAACATTTTTCTGCATGTGTTTTACTTAAAAAGCTTTCTAATTAAGAAACAAAGGCCAAAGTGTTAATTTGTGCAAGTTTCCCTCAATTACCTTCAACATGCATTCATATTATAATCACTGTATGAAGCACTGGTAGGTAGTGTGGAGATGTGGAAAGATATCTCTGCCTTCCAGGAATTCATAATCCAGGAGGAGGCACAAAAATAAGGCCATTGCTTGAGGATAGTCTTTGATCTTATGCTAATTGTTGGGGAAGTCCAAAATACTTACCTTGGAAGAAAGTTGGGAAAAAGAGTATGCAGCTCAGCAGAATTTCTGAGTAATAAGGAATCTTAAGATCTTCATAAGTTCTTGTGGGCCTGTTTCAGTTTTCCTAGAGCTGAGGGTTTTCTCAGGATGTGGGACTTTTAGGTAGTCCTGGGCAGCCTGGCATGGTTGGTCACCCTCGTAGGGAGATTGAGCCTGATTCTTCTTTGAATTTATTGAAGTATCTAACACAAAGTCCAGCACATGAGAGATGCTCAATATCTCAATGAGTATTTGTTAAAATGCAATGGAGGAAATGGTAACAGAAACAAAGGCACTCGTTCAGGTGATGCCAGTCATTTTTTTGGAGTAGGGAATAGTGAGAAATACAGGTTGAAGAGGGCCTTGAATGCCAGGCTCAATAGTATGGATTATATTTTATGAACTTTTGAACAGGAATGACATGAAAAAAACTCTACTTGTTAAAACTGGGTCACTGAACTGGTATGATTTAGCATAAGTAGAGTCTATAGCTGAAGTCTAGGTAAAAGGTCATTATAGCAGTCCAGAAAAAAAATTAAATAGACTTTTAGAATTGTAAGGGAAATAAGAAGTCCACTAATATAATGCTTTTCTTGTTTTTTAATTAACAATTTTTCTTATTATATTTTGGGAACTTTCTTCCATATATTTTCTTCATCCTTCTTAAATATTAATATTTATTCATAGTACTAATTTTATTTTATTTAATTAATTAATTTTTTGGAAACAGAGTCTCACTCTGTTGCCCAGGCTAGAGTGCCATGGTGTCAGCCTAGCTCACAGAACCTCAAACTCCTGGGCTCAAGCGATCCTCCTGTCTCAGCCTCCTAGTAGCTGGGACTGCAGGCGGGCACCACCTGGCCCAGCCCATTATCCTATTTTTTATCTTTTCTACAGCATGGTTATTAAAAAGATTGCCTCTTTGATATACTGTATATATGCTATTGTATTAATATACTTCATTTTTCCACACTTAATTCTGATGTGTTAAAATAAATCTAATGCTTTAATGTTTTTTTTTTTTTCAAGAGTCCAGGCAGGGTGCAGTGGCTCAGCTTATTTTTCTATTTTTAGTAGAGATGGGGTCAGGCTGGTCTTGAACTCCTGACCTCAGGGGATCCTCCCGCCTTGGCCTCCCAGAATGCTAGGATTACAGGTGTGAGCCACCGTGCCCAGTCAGAACTAATTTGAGATAGTAACAAATGAAGGCCCAGTGGTAAAGTGACTTGTTCAAGATTGTTCAGCATGTCCTTAGTAGGGCTGGGCAAGCAGCTAGGTTTCCTCTCTGCTAGGGCAGTGATCTGACACTACCTCAGTGGTTTCAGAGACTGCCACACTGGAACAAAGTGTTCACTGAGAAAGGAAAGGACAAAATAGTATTTTTCTTGATATTAAATTTATTTGGTTCTTAAATTCTGAGACTATAGCCTTCCTACCTTTTTGGTGTTAAAATGTTAATTCGTTTTATGAAGTGATGGCCACGGTAGACTGCAGTTTGGAAATACTTTTATTTTCTGTGCTCTTTCTTATTTCCCTGCCAGTTTATAAAATGAAAAAGTCTAGAACAGACTTTTGCTTCATTCTTGTGCTGTGTCTGGCTTAGAATCCTTTTCTTTCATGCTACTTATTACCAAGTAAATCTTTTTAATGCGAATCCATATATAGTTGTGGTGGATACGGGTGACCCACATTCTATCTCCTTTTAAATGCCTTCCTATATTGCAGAGGCTGGAAAACCAAGAACTATATTTCCCAGATTTTATTGCAGCCAGGATTCTAGTTGTAAATTATGATCTACCAATGATTTGCACACACGAGAGAGCTGAAAAGTAGAAACGAGGCAGGGGCCACCTGCTGGCTGCTTTGGCCGTTGCCGCTGGCCAGCATGGTCATGGATAACGTGTTTTTCTACAGCCGTGTTCCAGGGTCTACTCACCAGTTTCATGGCTGTTGAGGGAGTATTAGCAACAGCAGCTTCCTGATTCCTGGATCACAACTAGCGTAGTGTGTTCTTGAACTCAACAGTTTCAGCAATATGGTCTTGATTCTTCACTTTTCTGAAGCTCACCTGGTGCATGAGTTTAGTGGCCTCATTCTTGGAGCCATTTCTGGGACACAGCAGAGACCCTGTCCCTCCATTACTTCCAATATTTTGTAAACATGTAAGTCCCTATATTAAAGCCTTTTCTACTTAGTTTCTCTTTACTGTAATCAACCTGGACAGATACAATACCTGACTGGGCAAGAGTAAGTACAGTGTCCCTTCTATGCCTCTACCAGCTCCTCCTATGACCCTGCTTCTCCTTTTCCTCTTCTGTTCATAAACGCCAAATGCAGTGCAACCTGGTACTTTCATCCCTGGTCTTTTGAGGCCTTGTATCTGTTTCTTGGGCCTCCAGTGATGAAAAAAACAATGATTACCATTGTTTCAGAAGGGCAGACAACCAGGCTCCAGGAGGTTGAGGATTTTCCTAAGGCCCAGGGTTCTATCAGACTCAGTATCTCATGTTTTCACCAATGATACCACCCCTTTACATGTTGGAGGGCATGGATTTGTGATTAGGAACAATGACAGTATTTTTCTTCCTCAGACTCAGTGGTGTGCTCTTGGTCTCCTCAAGACAATTTCTATTTTGGCTTATTAGGTATCATCAAAGGGCAAGTGACAGCACTATAAGTGTCTGATTAAGCTAAAGATAATTTTTGTATGTTTTCACATGATTTATTTAACATTACTAGAAACAAAGTGCACTTTTCTCTCAGACGCAACTCCTGAAAATTTTAACATTACTCCCCCCACTTTTAGCATAGGTAACATATACTTTATTGTGACAGAATTATTTATAGTCTAGTAAAAATTTTCCCGTTGTATTTTTGTTATTGCAAATATAGCTGCCTCCTGTTCCTTACCTTGTTTCTAAACTATTGCCATATGATACTAGAGAGCCAGGATGGTATACACTCTTGTAAACCAACTGACCTAGAAGATCCTAGAAAATCCTAAAGTGATAGGATCCCTTTGGATAAACAGAAAATACCTGTTGCAGAATCTTGACCAATAGCCCTGGCAGGGTCCTGTGATGAAGATTTACAATATGAAGGAGAAATTCTTGTACTGTTCCCTCAAGTTCAGAACATAGTTTTTAGACAATGTTAAAGCATTGCGGAAATCTGGCTGTAAGAATAACTCTGGACTAGAAAATTTACGCTGGGAAGCAAATGATTCCACAATTAACAATAGTATAGATGATATCTCTCAAGCTCTCAAATAGTAAGTTCTTCCTAGCCTCTAACCTCAGATTGTAGGTTAAACACTCACTGGAAGTAGAGGGCATCTTTTCACTAATCCCATTTATCTTTTCACTTTTTCCAGAAAGATAGATGGATCAGGTTGAGAGGAAATCTGCTTTCAAATTTTAGGCCTCAGTGTATTAAGGAGAAAATGGTAGTATTTTCCCAGGCAGGTAGCTTTTCAGGTAGGTCTTCTCAATTTATGGCTGTACTGATGCAGGTGGTGGGTGTGAAACATTTTTTCAGGGTCATAAAATTGGCATAGAGACATTTTAAAGAATATTCTAAAAGTCTGGCATCTTTAGTATGCGTCCGGTATACCATATTAAAGGTCTTCTCATTCTGGTTTGGTTCGGTTCAGCAGTCGACCACCTTCTGTGTATCCAATACTGCCAGGCACTGGAGATACGATGAATAAAATAGAGTTCCCTACCCAGGAAGGCTTCTGTATGTGATTATGCCCTTTCTTCAGCCACATTTTTACAGTTCTCATCACCTCCATCCAATCCTCTCCAACTATTTATTATACGAATGGTTTCTTTAGTAATCTACCTGCTTGTATACTATGACCCAGATTCAGTCTTTAGCTTTCTATTAATAATATTACAGCCTCACCTCCCTATCCTCTAAAGGAAGGGTTAAACTCCATGCTTTTCCTTTCCTCGGTCTCATTCATTCTTTTAGGTAACATAAGTACTTGAGAAGTCTGGGATAAAATGTTCTAATAAGAATTTAATTATCATGTATATTCCAGAAAGCCAGGATACACACAGACTTCAGAGGAGTAAACAGGAAACTATCGATCCCATGCAGGAAATGACCTTGTTTGAGGGCAAGGAAGGTGCTGCGGATTTCCCTCGTTTTCCTTCAGTTTTCTTCTAGACTCATTTCCGGGTTTCAATTAATTTGGTCCTTTCCTACAATAACAGAGTCGGGCCGGCTCTTCCCAGTCCCACCCTAGACTTCGTCCCTAAGAGAATGGCCAATAGGCCCTTCGCTTTAGTGGACATTTTTTACGCCTTGCTTTACATCACTGCAAATCTCAACCAATCAGTAGTCGGGGTAGGAGGTACCAAAATAATCTTCACTTCCTTCCCTAAATAGCCGCCTCTCGCTTGCGTCATCGGTGATGGATTACTTACATAGCCAATCAACACGCAACCCTTGGCCCAGCCTATCCTAAACCCAACCAATTAAAATAAAGACGGGGAATTGGGGCGGAGAATGGAAAACTCGCCCCCTCTTTTGGAAAAGATTTGAAGAGCTGCGTCGGGAACGAGGGAACTTACAACTTTCTTCTGAGGATCACCGCATACTGTATACCTCACGTGCCCAGTTCCGCCCCCATCTGACTCCACCCCAAGATGGGCCACCCCCGCGCCTCTCCCCACCCCCGGTTTCAGTAGGTCGCATCCCCAAGCCCCAAGCCTCGGGCAAGGAACCCAACCCCGAGGGCCAGTGTTTCACACGCTCCTTCTTGTGCCGGTGGAGTGGGGGACAGGAGAGACCTGCTGCCTCTGGCGGCAATCTTTCCATTCAGTGCGTCTTTCCTCCCTGCCCCACGTTCCCGGGCCGGAGCTGACACGGGGGTGGGAGGAGCTGAGTGACTGCTCGGCGTGGGCAGGGGCTAAAGCTTCTTAAGGTGGAACAGAACTATTGGGTGCCTGGGCTTCGCAACTGGGATCAGAAGGCCTCCTGCCTCCCAACCTCGAGTCCCATACAGTTTCTCATCTCTAGTTCCCTAGCCTTCATTCTAATCTTATTTTTTAGGGGAAATTAAACGGATTGGGTAGAGGCTATAAAATTAATGTAGAAAACTAAATAATAAATAGCTTTGTGAGGGTAATACAAATTATGCAGAGAATTTTTCCTTTATGATTTAATCTCTTTTCTTGTGTTCTATTTTTCTCCGGAGATTACCTTTTAAAGCAGCAGTTAGAATTTTTCTCATATGCAAATGTGAGCTCATATTTTGTCTGATAAATATTCCTAACTGGATCATTTGTGTGTTGGTTTAGTTTCTCTCCCCGTGAGACCTCACTACAGCCATTAAAAGAAGCAAGAACTTTGTGTCTAGTGGCTGCAGGTTACCCCCTACTCCGTTTACCAACGGTCCCCAGGAAGCTGGAAGAATGGAGGTGGCATATTGCAGGGACTTTTGGTCTTGGCTCTGATTCAGTCTTCTCATTTGTAGATAGGGATAATAATTCCCAACCTCCAAGGTTTAGCGTGAAAACTAAAAGACATAGTGTAAATGAAAATGCATTGTAATCTGAAAAGCAAGCAGACATTAAGTAATATTATACATGCCAAGTATGTAATAATAGTAAATACTATAGTCCAACATTTTTATTTTTTATTACTTTTTTTCTTTTTTTTATCCCCCCAGCCCCGCCGCCTCTGCTCCCCAGCATTTTTAAATGGTAATTTAAAAAACTTTGTCTTGTAAAATTTCAAACACAAACATAAAAGAATAGTATTTTTAAAAAAACAATGTTGCGGTAAGCAACGTTTGGTCAATCTTTTATCATCTATAGCCCTCTCCTCCATCACTTGATTATTTTCAAGTAAATTTCAGGCTTTTCATGTCTAAATGCTTCAGTATACATTTTTAAAAGATAAAAGATGCTTAAAAAATAATAACAAAATTCCATTAACCCCTAAAATATAACAATAATTGCTTGTTATTTGTCAATATTGGAGTTTTACCAATTGTTTTCATAATATTATTTCCATTTTCCTTGTTCTAATCAGGATCCATCCTCAAAAGGTCCACATATTGTATCTGATGGACATGTCTCTTGGTCCATATATATTGCATTTTGTTGGTATGCCTTTTAAGCCTCTCTTAATCTCTAGGTTCCCGTTCCCTCTCCCTCAGGAACTTATCTAAATGCATTACATGTATGAAGTCACGCGCTCCCTCCACAACACTATGAAATATGTACTATTATTATCCCCATTTTACTGATGAGGAAACTGAGTCACACAGCAGTTAAGTGACTTACTTAAGTTCTCACAGTTATTTAATTAATTAATTTATTTATTTAGAGGCAGAATCTTGCTCTATTGCCCAGACTAGAGTGCAATGGCAGCATCATAGCTCACTGCAACCTCCAACACCTAGGCTCAAGCGATCCTCCTGCCTCAGCCTCCCAAGTAGCTGGGACTACAGGCGTTCACCACCATGGCCAGCTAATTTTCTTTTCTATTTTTTGTAGAGAAGGAGCCTTGATTTATTGCTCAGATGGATCTTGAACTGCTGACCTCAAGTGATCTTCCCACCCAGGCCTCCCAGAGTACTGGGATTACAAGTGTGAGCCACCATGTCCAGCCAGTTCTCACAGTTATTAAGTGTCAAAGCTGAGATTTGAATACTGTACATGAATCTTATCTGCTATATTATGTTTCATGTAGTATACAAGTCTTTGATAAATGCTTCTAAAATGTGTATTATGGTATATTAGTCACCAGTATTATGAAGAAGAGTTTTGCTCAAGACTAACACTCAAGAAGAATTATATAATATTCATTATATACATAGAATTATATAATAATATATATAACAAAGAAAAGTAGAACCTTTCATTTGAATGTTTCAGTGAGTTTTGTTTTTAAATCCTTACCCATATTACCCTCTTTAATAGAAAATAAAAGGAGAATGAATGCAAGCGCTTCCCCCTTGTTTTAAGGCAAAACCAAACCAAATCAGGCTTGTCAAGTTTTTTTTTTTAATTTTAAAAATTATGTAAGCAAAAACCATACAAACACTAATTATAGATATAGTAGAAAATGAAGTAAATTAAAATAATCTATAAACTCACATCTTTCGTGTATATCCATCTATGTGTGTGTGTACGTATACCTAGAAATATATATATGCACATACATTTTTTAAAAAACAACTATATCATTGTATTATACATACTTTTTAAACATGATTTTCTCATTCAAATACAGTCATATAAAAAATGTTCTAATATATGTCTATTGCAAAATATCTAAATGATAAAGAAGATATAAAAAGAAAAATCAGTTTCTTGATTCTACCTTCCAGAGTGAAATACAACTATTCCTTTAAATGCTATATAGCATTCTATTATACAAATGTACCATAATTTACTCTAATTTAGATATTTAGGTTGTTTCTGATTTTCCAGCTACAAAGAATGCTGCAGCAATTATCTTGTGAAAATGAAATAATTTCTTGAGCTTTTAATTTTTCCAGATTTCCAGGAGATTCTAATTCTTCCCTAGTGTTTCCATTTTTACTACTTCTACCTCTCACCCCGCCCTCCAAATTCCATACATAAGAAATGTCAAAAAGAGTTGAAACATAACAAAGTATCAATACATGGCAAGAAAGATTTGCTGCCAAAATTATTTGTGTATATGTGTGGAATTAATTAATTCCTTGATGAGAGGGCAAATACAGCTTTAAACCTGAATATTGGAAATGTGGGGAGGAAGAAAAGGCTTGGTTTGGCTTTACTGCCTCTATTTTGTTTTATTTTTCTTTTCCTTTTTTTCTTTTTTTTTTTTAATTTTTTTTTTTTTTTTACGGCAGGTGAGTTGTTACACACTCCTTAGCGGATTCCAACTTCCATGGCCACCGTCCTGCTTATTTTATTTTTTTTAATTTTTAATATTTTAAATTTATTTTTTGTTCTTTTCTCTTTTTTTTTTTTTTAGACACCCAATGTCATTTATTGCCTTTAAATTTGAGGATGATTTTTCATTCTGACAACTCCAGACAATGATATAGAGATTAAGAGCCAGGTTTTGGAGTCATTTAGATTTGAGTTTAAGTACTGACTTTGCTACTTATTAATTATGTGAACTCAGACATAGTCAATATCTCTAAGTCATAGTTTTCTCATCCGTAAAAGAGGTATAATAATAGTGTCTTATGGGATCCCTAGGAGAATCAAATGTGATAACACATGCAAAGTTCTCAGCTCAATGCCTGGCACATTATGAACATAATGCAATTATAACATATTCATCTAATTTAAATAAATATAGTACATATTTTGCCAAAGACAAAAGATTTTATTACTTAAAGGTGAAATGTAGTCAGTCATCAAGCGTACTCTTGAGTATGCAGTCATTTTTTGGGGGCAATTCAAATATTTCATGAACGATATTTTTGTCTTCATATTATCTTATGTGATAGAAAGTAGTTTGAGAAAGTTTAATAAGCCAGAGGATGAAGTACATAAGAATTTATAGCAGAATAATGTGATTCCAGGAGTAAAAGTGGAGATGGGCTCCCTGGTGGCATTTTCTATCTCTCGGTGAGGATTATTCTCTAAGGGGCAGAAGGATGTACTATGAGAACATTCTATATTCTGCGATACTCAGGATAAGGTATTTTATAGGATTGTTTAGTGAACTGAACAACCATATTTTGTATCCTTTGTATACTGGACTGTTTAAAAAGCACTTTGACACAAATTATCTCATTTGGTCCTTGCAATAGCCTTATTGGGTAAGCAGGCCGAGTATCAAGGTTCCCTCTTTACTGACCAAGACTTCGGAGAACAAGGGCGTTGCACAAATTTACAAAGCTGGAACAAGGAATAGGACCCTGATCTTCTGATGTTTCTTTCTTTGTTACACACTCATTTATCCCTTTATGTATCCACTCATTCAGGAAGCATTTATTGAACTCCAGGATGATATCAGGGTAACATAAACTTCGTCCCAATCCCCATGCCCTTTATAAATTGTCTGGGGGTAAGAGAAGCCCACCAAAGACATTCCTGGGCCAACTGGGGATGTTCATGTGCATACAGAATGCAACAGAACGAAAAATAGGCCAGTGTACCAGACTTGACGTGCAAATTGGATTGACAGCGTAAGATGTGCACGAGACTCTCCCGATGGAGAGCAGGGGGTTGTCATCTTGGGAACACAGCCAGCTGCTCGGAGCCGAGCGGCCGGGTGGCGGCTGGAGGTGAGCGAGGGGCGGCGCGTGTCCCCGCTGGGCGTCGCGGCGGCGTTTCCCCGCGAGCCCGGCCGCGGCTCGGCGCCGCCCGGCTCCTCCTTAACCCGCGCCGGGAGGCGGCGGCGGCGGCGGCCGGGGGAGGGGGAGGGGCGCGGAGTGCGGCGCGGAGGCCGGGGAGGAGCCGGGGCCTGCAGCGGAGCCGAGCCGAGCCCGAGCCCGAGCCGAGCCCTGACACTGTCCGTCCGCCTTCTGGCTCCTCGGGAGCCCGGACTGGCCGGAGCCCGAGAGGTGGCAGCGCGGGGAGCCCCACGCGCTGGAGGGAGCGGACCGGACGGGACTAGTGGAGGCGCTGCCGCCACAGTAGCCAGTGACGGGAGTCGCGAGCTGCGGCCTCCCGGACCCTGCTGCCCAGGCCAGCTGAGGGAGAGCGGGGAGTACGAAAACCCCACCCTCTGGGGCACCCCAGGAGCGGAGGCGGGAGCGGGGACGGGAGCAGCCTCTCCCCCGTTGGAGAGCAGACCCTTACCACTCCTTCCCACTCGGGCGAGGGAAAGAGGAGACCCCTGGAGGGGACGCGTCTCCCCTTCTAGAGGCGAGGAAAACCCCCATACTGGCCGGGGAGGAGACCCCCAGAAGTAGGAAGGGGTGAGCCTTTCTACAGGAAGCAGAGTGAGACCACCCCAGCGTGCCGCCTCCTCTCCAAACACACACTCTAAACAGTTCAGGACTTTTGAGGCAAAGAGAAAGGGGGCTATGCCTATGGAGTAGGCGCCCTCCATCCCAGCCAGTACTCACGGGGCAGAGGAGTCCTTACGTCCAGGAGCAAAGGACTCGCCCGGGAAAGAAGAGGAATCGGCTTTCAGCCTTTTGGAGAGGGGAAGACCTCTCCCCTAACTTCCTTGGACCTAGACAGTGGAACGGGGTAGAGCCCCTCCACTCAGATCTCCAGCAGACAGAAAGAGCCCTCCACCCCAGACAGATCCAGTTTGGGGGGGAGGGGGACTCCCCCAAGGGGGAGGAGACAACTCCTGGTCGGGAGAGGCTCCTCCCCTCCTCCCCAGGGTAACCGGCAGGGTGTGGGGGGTGTGCCACCTTCCCCAGGTAGGACCTCCTTCTCCTCCCCCTCCTCCTCCTCCCTTGGCTCCTCATCCTCAGGGGACCCAGTTCCGCTCCCCAGCTTGGGAGGCTCAGCCAGGTACAGGAAGAGCCACTGAGGATGAGACCTGTCATCTGCCTCTGAAGAGGGGAATTCCTCCAACCCCAAACTCCAGTACCAGGTGGTTCCCTCCCTCTGCAGGGGGAGCGGTGGAGACAGGTTAGTGTTTTCTTTCATTCTCTCTCTGCCGTCTCTAAGCTCTAGTGGGCGTAGGGGCTGAGATGATGGATCTTGGGTTTCATTGTTGGGGAGGGTAGAGTGATAACTCAGAATCCTCTGGGAAATGTGTTCTGAGGAAGCTCTTGGATTCCACCCCACATCCTGCTGCAGAGGCTCTAAGAAATGGATTTCTTAGTATTTGGGGACCGCCAGGGATGGGATTCATTTGAAGTCCCTGGGGAAGTGGATGTTTCCATGCCAAGGACAAAGGGATATCAGAAAGTGGCTGCATTTTGAGAACTCCATGCCTACTGTGTAGTAATGATGGATGCAACCAAGCCAGACCCAGACCACCATCCATCCTTGGCCATTCTCACCTGGAAAGTGGGCCCTCACCAAAGTCAAGGTGGCAACTTGTGTCCTGGCCTTGTGTAGGGCATGCTGAGGTCAGCTTAGTGGCTGCAGAGGTGTTCTCTCCAGCCCACTGTGATTACTGCTCCCTTGACAAGAAAAGCAATCTGTCCCCACTCATCCTATCTCAGATACCAAGAGGCCTCCTCTCCTGACATTCTGTTCCTAGCTGGATGTACGCCTCTCCTTACAGGGAAAATGGGAATCCCACATGTCCTGAAGGCAAGAAGAAAGTATACAGGGGAATGCCAGTTCCTGGGTTGAAATTCTTCCTTAATGCTGACCCTGTACCACTGCCCCAGTCTCCTGTAAGACTCCTGTCCTTTGCTGACAGTTCCTCAAAAAAATTAGATCTTGGATAGGAAGATAGGAGGGTTGCTGCTCAGCTTCCTTCCAGTCTTCCATCTAAATAAGTTGACCACTGGGGAGATTTGACCTCTGAAGAGTATATGAGAGTTTCCATCCAGAAAAGCACCTAATAGTTTCATCCTCTCCCTTCCTGTTTCTTGTTCAGTTCTGGGTCTTTGGAATCTTGCGTTAAAGTTTTCTTTCAGAAGATAGGGAATCATCAAACTCCAGAATCTTCAGAAAAAGCAGGAAAAAGGTGCCAGGAAATCCTCCTAGCAAAGCCTGGACTGTGTTTTTGTAGAACTTTACCTTTCCCCCTAAGGTCACTGTCTGGGTGCTTTCCTACCTCGCCATTGGGAGATACCATCTCTTCTGTATCACAGCAAGGTTTATGGGAGGCTTCATCCGTCTTGGGCTTTCATATTTTCTTCTCTCTCTTTGTGGGCCATGGGTGGGCTGCCTAAGTTCCTAAGTACATCCATGTGATCCTGGAAGCTACCTGTTAGTGGTTGTCTATGAGATAGGGAGGAACAATGTGCTTATGTTCCCTAACTTAGGTGATTGTGGCTCTATCTCTCTCTCTGTTTTGTGTGGGTATGTCTGTGGTGATAGGTACATATGTGCTTTCCAGACTATACTCCAATTACCTAGAATTGTGTGTTTTTGGTAGGCCTCTAGAAGCAGGTGCCCCTGCGTAAGGACCTGGAGATGCTGGTGGTTAGGATGCCCAGCTAAGAGGAAAGGATTGGCCTCCTGCTGGCCAGTGGGAGCCTTTATGACTGTGTGGGATAGTTATCTCAAGCAGCAGGGCAGCCCAGTCTCCGATTGGGACCACTTCTTCTAGATCTAATAAGAGAGCTTTATTTCTGATACCTCTAGTCTCAAAAGGATTAGGACCCTTGACTCCTAACTCCAGAACTCCTTCTCCCACCTTTTAAAAAAGAGACCACTCTAGTGTAACACAGCCTGTTTCTTACAAAGTACTTTGCCAAATGCTGGAGTGCACCTTCTTGAATGGCTCAGAGTGAACTGTATCGCAACACCTCCAGGTATACCACTGCCACACTGTTTAACTGGCCCTGCTTGGACTGAGTTTCCCTAATGCTTTATGCCTTTGTGGAATCAGAAGCAGGTGGCTATTGGGTTGGATTAACTGTGATTCAGAGAGTGCTATTTTCCAGATCATGTCTTATGACTACACCTAGTTCCTGCTGAAAGATAAGAGATGGTATTCCCCCATTCCCTCATCCTTGGAGTTTTCCTGATCCTAGCAGTGGCACTGGAGTGATGTTATCGCCAAAGGAAAAGTTTGAGATTCTGATGCCCTGAAAACCATTGCAGACTTAGTGCAGCCTTTGCAACCCAAACCATTGCAGGTTTTTTGCTTCTACTCTTACCTCTATGGTCTGTCAGTTTTCTAATTTTAAATTTCTAGTATTCTCTTTTTTCCCCTTTCAAAAATAATAATAGCTATACTTACATGGCACTTACTAAGTGCTTTAAAAATATTAACTTGAGGTAATACTCATAGCAATCCTTTGTAGGTACATTTATCATCTCTATTTTACAGATGAAGAAACCAAGGAACAGAGAGGTCAAGTACCTTGTCTGAGGTTGCACAGCCAGTAGGTAGTAGAGCTGTGATTTGAAACCTGACTCCTTGTGTGGTGAACTTAGTGTCTGCCCTCTTAGCTTTCGCATTCTGTACAGGGCAGGAACCTATCACTCCTCAATACCTGACGTTGGCATTGTACAGAGAACAATTATTGGCCTGTCAGATAAAATGGGTAGAAAACCGTGCCTAGTATTTTGGATCGCATAGATTTCATTCGGGATTGGTCTTTTACTCCCTCAGAAGGTCTTTCTGTCTGGTTTTCTCTGCCTTTCTCACAGTACTGCAGTCTTCATTAGATGGCCTGTGGATGTGATGGAGCCTGCCCTTTGGCTGCCTTTCCCGGTTTCTGTGGGTATTTCCTTTCAGTCTTCCAGCACACAGAGAAGAATGTGGCCTGACTCGGATTCTGCCCAGTCCTGGTGGCTCGAGGCCCACCTGGAGAGAGAGGTCTGGGTAACTAGGTTGGTTGGACTGAGAAATGGAAGTACCTCTTGTTTGCCTTTCTAATAATAGCCCTGAACATTAGCCTCTTGCCATTATTTTGGGGAGCGTGGAATGTGAGGCAGCCACGAGCTCATTAAGCTTCATTCACTTCCCTCCAGGGAGGAAGCTCTGGCGGAGTATATGACTTCATCCCTTTTATTGAAGGGGGAAACTGAGGCATCAGACTTCATCAGGATGGTTAGGGACACTCAGTTTCAGGTTGTGAATAGTACCGAGGAACCTCAGTCTCTGAAGCTCTACACACTGGGCTGCCCTTCATGAATGGGGAAGTGAAGGGGGTGAGGAAATGGGATGGGTTAAAGGAGAATGGTGCAGAGAGGTCGAAGGATCCGAGGCTGCAGGCTTCTTGTAGCTGGTTAAGATTGGATTATATTTTGGGTGCTGAGGCTGTATCTGGAGGGCTGACTGGGAGGATGCTAGGGAAAGGTTAAATTTAATCTCAGTGTCCTAACCTGGTGCTGGGGTAAGTAAGGGCAGGGAAGGGCATAGAACAACTCTCAAAAGGCTGAGAATGCTTCTCTTTCAGGAATTCGCTGTGATTGGCATGTGCCAAGTGAGATCTGTAAGCCCTCTAAACACTTTAAATCTACTCTCATGCCCCATCCAATCTTGGGAGATTTGTTTCAAATGAAAAATCAACTTGAAAGGCCTCTGTGCTCTTAAGAGGAGATTTCCTAGGGATCTTTAGCAGGAGATAATAGGGAATGGGGTAAAACTGTTTTACAGACCTCTCGTCTGGGGAGGACCCAGGAGAAGCCTGGTCATTGAAAAATTGCCCATTGGCATGCTACTGTTCTGCTGGGACACCCAGCTACGGAACCGTGATCACGCCACGAGCACCCTGCTGTAGCCCAGAGGCTGGGGTGTTTTGACGTAGTAGTGCTGGAAGGTGGGAGGCTCCTGGAATGATGAAGTGTTCTTGCTGGTTTCCAAGTTTCCATGGTTCGGGGCAAGGTGGTGGTAGGATGAAAAGGAGGATGGCGGGGAGAGGAGCTAAGGATGAAGGGGAAACTCTTCCTCGCCTGATGCTATTTATAAACATGTCTCCCCCGCCTTTTTTTCTCCTAACAATTCTTGGGTTGCAGTTGGGTCTCTTGCTGCCCAGGCCCCTGAGGCACTTCCTTCAGCCTTGGGGACTGGGCGTGTTGCTGTTAGGAGCACAGGGCTGGCGACCTGTGTGTACATGCAGATCGCATGGGTGGGACTGCAGAGGAGAGGAGAATGAGCGAGAATGCTGACCTTTACGAGGAAGGGGCAAGTGTCAAGGGCAGGAGAATCACTTCCTAGGGTAGAAGAGTGAGGTAGGAGCCTGGAAGATGTGCCGGGTTGGGAAAGGGGGACGCGGTCATATCTGGGATTGAAGTTTGAACTGCAGAGTGTGTGGATCTGTGTGTGATTGTATGTATATTCTTGTGCACATATCTGGCTGTGGATTTTAGAGATCACCTGCATGATACGTTACTGTCCAGGATTCTGAACTCTGAGGCAATCTAGCCCTGGCTCCTCAAGAGAAATGCTTCGGTGGGACTGAGGAAGAAATGCTGGCTGGAATCTGGCAGCTGTACAGGCACAAACCTGTTAGGCAGCAAGAGCTTAGGGGGTTGGTGGCATCAGCTCCAGGGGAGTGCCAAATGGCTACCTAGTGGTTCCTGCCAGCCTTTACAGACCCTGCAATACAGATATCATCCCTCATTCTTCACCTTCCCCCACCAAGACGTCACTCTAGCTATACCTCTCTGCCAGCAGGAGCGCTCGGGAGGTGTGGGTGGCAGCAAGGTGTGCAAACATCAGGCGTGGGCGGCCTGGCAGCTCTAGGAGTTTGCATGGAGGTGCAGCGAGCTGCGTGCCTGGCTGGGAAGGAGGGAGGGAAGAGGAGGGCGGAGAAGGGGAGCCAGCTCTTAGCCCCAGTGCGGCTATTTTTAGCCAGGCTATCTGATTGTTACTGGTGCACACACAGCTGGGTGTCTCCCGGCTCAGTGAAGCCCAGCCGGCTGAGAGGTGGGAGGTCCTTGCTGATGACTTCTTCCTGGTGTTGGTGTCTGTGGGCGGGAGCATGCAAGGGAGAGCTTTACAGGTGTGAGGGCAGCTATGCGCTCAGGATCTATTACCTCTGTGTGTGACTTTGTGCTCTGTTGGTAATGTATGCTTTATACCTAATCATGATCTCTGTGTAGGTGGCCCACTGTTTATGTGTCTGCCTTGTGTCTGTCCTTTGCTGGTTGTTATAAATAATTTATGCTTGCAATATATCTAATATGCCTCACATGCACATGTGTGTGGGATAAAAAGGGCAAGTGCTCATAATATATCTAATATGAAACATCTTGAAAAGTGTTGGTATGTGCCTAGTTAATGTGTGTTTGTGTTTATGCATGCTGTTTTTCTTTACATGTACATTTGTTTTATCTATCTGTGGTTGTTGTATGTAAATATAACAAGCATCATGTAATTGGAGAATGGACTTTGGCTAATTTTACCTGCTATCTAAGTGGTTTTTTTTTTTAAACTTAATTTCTATATAGTTTAAAAATATTATGTTGCCCATAGGGCTACAGTAGGTGAATTGAGGAAATAGCTCGATTCAATGTGAGGTTTGATCTCTCTTTTGGTCCTACATGAAGGGAGAGGCCTCTTGGCCATGCTCCACATTAAGATGTAGGATAAGCAGCAGTCTGTCATCTGGCAGATGATGATGTATCTGCTTGGAGGGCTTTGGAACACCTGGTTGAGGACCATCCCATGGGTCTCCTGTGGGAATTATAATGGGAAGAGACTCTACTTCCCTTAAACACTACGATTTGAGTATTACTTGCCCCCCAGTGTTACTTCTCCCCTTTGTCCTCTTCTCTGCAGAACCCAAAAGTACCATGGCTTCTGACCTAGAGAGTAGCCTCACCTCCATAGACTGGCTCCCCCAGCTGACCCTTCGGGCTACCATTGAGAAGCTTGGGAGTGCCTCCCAGGCTGGGCCTCCAGGGAGCAGCCGCAAGTGTTCGCCAGGCTCACCCACAGATCCAAATGCCACCCTGAGCAAAGACGAGGCAGCAGTCCACCAGGATGGCAAACCACGGTACAGCTATGCCACCCTCATCACCTATGCCATCAACTCCTCTCCAGCCAAGAAGATGACCCTCAGTGAGATTTACCGCTGGATCTGCGATAATTTCCCCTATTATAAGAATGCTGGCATTGGTTGGAAGGTGGGACTGCTTCTCTAATCTGGATTTATTTTTTAGCCTTTGACAACTTTTTCTCTACTTTTGTTTCTTCCTATAACCTGTCTAGTTCATTCTGGCTTGTCTCAGAGATGTGTAAACTTAAAATTTCATATCTTTTACCCCCTACTTTTTTTCAGTGTTGAACAACTTTTATGAGGTATATTAGGGAAACTCCAGGGATGCCAAGCCATTAAGTATAGTCATCAGGATGGCAGGATGCTGTTGCTCATCATACCCTCTTATCTTCTGATTCCTCAAAAAGGATATTTATTCATTTCACAAATATTTATTGCCACTCTACTATGTTCAAGTCACTGTACGTCAAGGCATGGCGTTACTCCCTCCTACCCAGAGGTAGGAATCCCATCAGATTTCCATAGCTTCATCGCATATAGTCATTGGAAAAAAAAAATATATAATTAGGTCCTTTACCATCAGCTGGTCCACCAAGCAAATAATGAGAGGTTAAGTTGTTTGGCTGGAGAGGAAGGAAGAAAGGGCTTCTCTTCTAAGGCTGATATTCTCAATTTTTTTTTTTTTTTGAGACAGAGTCTCACTCTGTTGCCTGGAGTAGAGTGCCGTGGCGTCAGCCTAGCTCACAGCAACCTCAAACTCCTGGGCTCAAGCAATGCTACTGCCTCAGCCTCCCGAGTAGCTGGGACTACAGACATGCGCCACCATGCCTGGCTAATTTTTTCTTATATAGATTTTTAGTTGTCCAATTAATTTCTTTCTATTTTTAGTAGAGACGGGGTCTTGCTCAGGCTGGTCTTGAACTCCTGACCTTGAGTGATCCACCCGCCTCGGCCTCCCAGGGTGCTAGGATTACAGGCGTGAGCCACCGCGCCTGGCCTATATTCTCAATTTTTTAGAGCAGCAACTCATTTGCCAGTTGTTGAGTAGGAATGGAGATTTAATGTAGTTTTCTCACTCTATAAATCACTGGTTGACATACAAACCATATAATAAACTGGAGACTATTGAAAGCATTCCGCTTTTCCTTGCAAATATGTCCCTGTTAGCTACCACAACCCCCAACCCTACCCAACACCACACACAACATGTCTTTCCTCCAAATGTCACCATTCTATGGGCTATTGAAAATAATGAAGGTGATCCATGCATTTGTTTTACTCAGAATTTATATTTTGTTATTTATATAAGCAGTTTAAAAACAATTGTTCTTTTGCTATTGATAGGGTAGATTGAGGAACTGGGCAGATGTGATTTTGAGGCAGTTAATAATATATACCTGTTGTCACTTGGGTGGAAAGGTTGGAAAACTACATAATCAGCTTTTCAGAAGCACCTGGTAATCAAATTTGTAGCCATTGCCTCCCAACTCTGTCATTTCTGCATTTTTCTTATCTCATTGCTCTTGCTATTTGATGCATAATCCCTCCCAGCATATAGTTAGGTGCTAAATTTACCCTGACACTCGAACTTTATTGTGTATTATGTTCTTTTGTGTTCCTCTGTGTCATGTTCGAAAAGTTTGTGCCCTGCACTATGCTCACATCTAACTTGCTTCTCTGTGTCCCCAGAATTCAATTCGGCACAACCTTTCTCTCAACAAGTGTTTCCGGAAGGTGCCCAGACCTCGGGATGACCCTGGAAAGGTGAGATACTGCTGTAGGCACTAAAAGGAAGAGCAGGAAGGAGAGTGAAGTAGTTGAAGGCCCAGAGTCCAGTGGCTGTTTTAATTACCCAGAAGAGGAAATCATGTTAATTAGAGAAGCATCTTTATTTTTTCTCAGAGGAAGGTCTTGGTTGTCAAGCTTGTGGGCCCTCACTAGAATGGGTGACTAAGAGAGGTTGTAAAGTCTTTTTTTGTTTTTAAATAGAAATATGTAGGGTAAAGTTGACTTTGATACCCCTTTCTTTTCTGTGGTACCCTTTTTTCCTTGATGTAAAAGGTAGACTTATTAACCCTTATAGAAACATTTCTATACAAAAATCCCTGGTTTTTTCCTTCATAAAGGGGAAGGGATAGATCATTTTCTCCATTTGACACAAGTAGATGCTAAAGTTCAAAGGAGTTTTGCTTCAAGTAACAAGGGAAGGGAAAGGCTGTATCTGGACATTTCTAGCTCTTTGAGCTGCATGCCATTGTTCCACCCCTCCAGAACAACTGAGGCCTGTGTTTGGCAGGCTCAGTGAGCTTTTGGGACAAATTTGCTCCTCAGTAATACCTAGAAACTTTAGGGTTCTGTGTGAATGTCCAGTCACATTTTTTAACGTGACTGTTATATTATGTGAAAATCTTCCCAAATATCTGGTTTCTGAAGGTGGGAAATTCTAGGTATAACAATTTTGTTTTCTGTGGGGTTGGGTTCTCCTTCCAGGGTTCCTATTGGACAATCGACACCTGCCCTGACATTTCCCGAAAGAGAAGACACCCTCCGGATGATGAGGTGAGTTCTCGCCTCGCAGGGAGATGCCACTTCTGAGCCAGCTGCTCCCGTCTTTCCTTTCTGCATTTTCAGTCCTTTCCAAGGCAAAGGTGGAATGCCAGCAGAGACCATGGGTCTCAGGACGATGTTTTGCTTCTGCTTATACATTTCTTTTTCCTTATAACCCTCAGCTATCCCAAGACTCACCAGAACAGGAGGCAAGCAAGAGCCCACGGGGAGGCGTTCCAGGGGGTGGAGAAGCCTCACTGCCTCCCGAGGGGAATCCGCAGATGTCTCTTCAGAGCCCCACATCTATCGCCGGCTACAGCCAGGTAGGGAGCAGAGTCGCAGCGGGCAGAGGATGGATGATTGGATAGATTCAGATATCTCCCTGTTCAGAATTATGCGTCGAGTATCTGTGATCTATTAGGCAGATAAATTGGGAAAGAAGGGGAAGCAAAAGAGGGAAACTAAGAGAGAGAGAAGAAAAGAGAGAGAAAGGCATAGCTGAACTTTGAGAAAAATCAGGAAAAAAAGTGGTGAGAAGAGAAGAAAGGAAACTCCAGTGAGAAGGGAAATGAGCACGGATGTAACATGGGAGAAGGACATTTGAAGAAACGAGAATGATGAGAGAAAGAGGCCAGATTTAAGAGAAGAACTAATGAGAAAAGAAGGAGAAAATGATGCTGGATCATTGAAGAGTTAGGAGAGAAGTAAGAGGACAGGCAGGAGAGCCTGGTGACCACTGGAGGGTTGTATTGGCCCCTCAGCTGGGACACGGTTCAGGACTTTCTACCGTTTTTGCAGGGCACGGGATCTGTGGATGGTGGAGCAGTGGCAGCAGCGACTTCAGGCCGAGAAAGTGCTGAGGGTCCCCCTCCCCTCTATAACGCCAACCATGACTTCAAGTTCTCCTACTCAGAGATCAATTTTCAGGATCTAAGCTGGTCCTTCCGCAACCTCTACAAATCTATGCTGGAGAAATCCTCCTCTTCCTCTCAGCACGGTGAGTCTGGAGCTGGGATGAGTGCACCGACGTCCTTCTACTTTTGGGCAATTGGTGACCTTCTCTTCTCTCCGTTATTTCTTATTTTTAACACAAGGAGAAATCGATCAGTGATCAGAGGAAATATTTCATGAACTAAAACTATTTGGAGTTGAGTGAGCTCATCTACCCTCGTGAAAGGACAGCTGTTTCAGAAGGTGGGCTGGGTCGTTACCTTCAGAGAGAGAGTTGGAGGAGTGCCCCTTCTAGAACGAAGGGCAGTGATTTTATGGCTGCAAGCAAGTCATTTAGGGGATGAGCCCTAGGGGGCAGCAGCAGTACCCTTTCCCCAGGAATCCTGTTACATTGTGAGAAGAGTTTTTTAGTGTATTTATACTTATGCTACTTTATGTTATGAAAAATTTCAAACAGATGCAAAAGTAGAGAGAACAGTATAATAAACTTCCATGTTCCATCACCCAACTTTAACAGTTACCAATATTTTGTTAAGCTTGTTTCACTTACCACCCGGCATTTTAAGAATTGGAATAATTTAATGCAATTCATAGGCATCATGTCATTCCCCACATAAATACAATTTCAGTATGCATTTCTAAATGGTAAAGACTTTTCTTTTTTAGATATAGGGTCTTACTGTGTCATCAAGGCTGGAATAGAGTGGCAAGATCATAACTCACTGTAACCTCTAACTCTTATGTTCACACAATCCTCCTGCCTCAGCCTCCCAAGTAGCTGGGACTTTGGGCGTGCGCCACAATGGCTGGCTAATTTTTCTATTTTTAGTAGAGACGGTCTCGCTGTTGCTCAGGCTGGTCTTGAATTCCTGAGCTCAAGCTCAAGTGATCCTCCCCCCTCGGCCTCCCTGAGTGCTAGAATTATAGGCCCTGAGCTACCCCACCAGCCAATATCAGCTAATATCTTGTCCATATGCAAATTTCCCTAATTATCATGTGAGAATGACTTAAAGTTTTTATTAGAAAGCCCCTTGAGAGATCATGTGGTTCAGCCCTCTGCAATTCCTGTTTTTTGTTTGTCTGTTTTTTAAAAAACTTAGAAATAATGATGAGGCTAAGACTTTAGGTGAGGCATTAGACCTTTTTGTTCTGCACAGTGGCTCTGTGTCAGCAGTAGGGGCTGAACGGAATGATAAAAAGTGGTTAGAAATCACTTTGGGGGCTGGATGCAGTGGTTCATGCCTATAATCCTAGCACTCTGGGAGGCCGAGGTGGGAAGATCGCTCGAGGTCAGTTTGAGACCAGCCTGAGTAAGAGCAAGACCCCATCTCTACTAAAAAATAGAAAGAGTAAAAATAGAAAAAAATTAGCTGGACAACTAAAAAAAATATATAGAAAAAATTAGCCGGGCATGGTGGCGCATGCCTGTGGTCCCAGCTACTTGGGAGGCTGAGGCAGAAGCATTGCTTGAGCCCAGGAGTTTGAGGTTGCTGTGAGCTAGGCCGATGCCATGGTCCTCTAGCCCAGGCAACAGAGTGAGACTCTGCTCCAAAAAGAAAAGTCACTTTGGGGAATTTATATTAATATGTTAATATAATTAATATAAAATTTACATTAATATTGATTATTTATATTAATTGTCATGAATTTTTTCTTTTGTATCCCAGGGAGTCAATATTTAGAGTTGTGTTCCAAGATTGTAGCATTTGCTTGAGAAATGAGTCCAACTGAGGAAGTTGGTTGATTGGAGGTGGGAACATGGAGAGACTGTCAGAAATAAAGTAAAAAATCAGATTGAGTGAGGACAGCCAAGTGTTTAACCGTCACGTTTAATTGTGCCCATTTAAAAGCTGCTAGCCTCAGACTCCTGTTCCTCCCTGGCCAGTCTGCCTGAGAAATTAATCTACCCCTATTCTACTCCTCACTCGAGCTGCATTGTGGGTAGGGAACGCAAGAAGGAGGTAGCAGCAGCAGAGTGTGGAGACAGTAAGAAAGAGGAGACAATAGATGCCCAGTGGCTTTGTTTTATTTCTGATTTACTTTTTGAACTTTACCTGCTGTCTGATTTCCTTTGAAACTATGATCCCAGGCTACACCAAAATCCCTGAAAAGCAGCATTAAAAGGTACATGCTTACTTTTTTTTTTTTTTTTTGAGACAGAGTCTCACTCTTTTGCCCGTGCTAGAGTGAGTGCCGTGGCGTCAGCCTAGCTCACAGCAACCTCAGACTCCTGGGCTCAAGCGATCCTTCTGCCTCAACCTCCTGAGTAGCTGGGACTATAGGCATGCGCCACCATGCCTGGCTAATTTTTTCTATATACTTTTAGTTGTCCGATTAATTTCTTTCTATTTTTAGTAGAGACAGGGTATTGCTCTTGCTCAGGCTGGTCACGAACTCCTGAGCTCAAACAATCTGCCCCCCTCGGCCTCCCAGAGAGCTAGGATTACAGGCATGAGCCACTGCACCCAGCCAAGTGACTTTTTTACTAAGATTTAAGCAGTCACCACACTATCAAGGCCGTCCCTTAACCTAATTGCTTTCCTGTCTTATATCTGCTAGGAGGGCTGCAGGGATCCTTGCTGTCCCCGAACACCCCTTATCCTTTTAACTCCTCAGTTTCTGTCTGAGGTCTCCCATCTCAAACCACTGAAAATCCCATTTCATGAAAAATGCATTGCCTAAGTCACTTGCCTGCTTACTCCCCACCTGCAGGCTTTTCGTCTCTCCTCGGGGACATGCCACCCTCTAACAACTACTACATGTACCAGCAGCAGCAGCCGCCGCCTCAACAACAGCAGCAGCAGCAGCAGCAGCCGCCGCCGCCACAGCCACCTCCCCAGCAGTCGCAGCCACAGCAGCAGCCGGCACCAGCCCAGGGCCCCTCAACTGTAGGGGGTGCTCCTCCA
>CAUYSK010012882.1:0-19701 GCA_963575035.1 Avahi laniger
GAAATTAATTGGACAACTAAAAATATATAGAAAAAATTAGCTGGGCATGGTGGCGCATGCCTGTAGTCCCAGCTACTCGGGAGGCTGAGGCAGGAGGATCGCTTGAGCCCAGGAGTTTGAGGTTGCTGTGAGCTAGGCTGATGCCACGGCACTCTACGCAGGGCAGTAGAGTGAGACTTTGTCTCAAAAAAAAAAAAAAAAAAAAAAAGAGATGCATAATCAAAGATGGAGAATTAATATTAGTAATAATTTTTATTAAGGACATTCTAAAGTGAAACTAGCTTTCCCTCCCCCTTCTTTAACTGCAAGTGTGTGGTGGTCAAGAATATAATTACTTAGTAGTCATTATATTCTTTTGGTACAGGCAGTTTGTCTGTGGTATAATAAGCCCATGTCCTAGTTCATGTCACAATGCCCTGCACAGTGAGGTATGCGGGGCAAGTACAGTCGTTAGAATCACACTGACCTAAGTCTCTGGCAACTTACTAGTTCCATGATTATGGGAAGTTAATTCATCTCTCAGCCTCAAATTCTTCATTTTTCAAATGAGAACACTACCTATCTCACAGGGTCATTACAAGGATTGAGGTAATACATGCAAAGTGACTTACACAGTGCCTGTTCCTTAATGGGATAACCCTGCTAAAGAACAGTATGACAAGAAACAATGCCTTAGTTGTATACAACACTTCACCACATACAAAAACATGGGCAGTTCTGACAAGTGGAGAATCACACATTTTGAAGGGACCACACAGATCATCTAATTCTAATCCAGCTACTTTACCTGCAGCTTCCTCATCTTGCACCACACTCACACAACACAGACTGACATTACAGATAAGAAAACTAAAGTAGCACAAGGTTTTAAACGTCTTTCCCATGGTAATGGAGCTAGTAAGGAGCAGAACTTGGTGGCAAACACAATCCACTATTCCCTTTTGATTGATAAAGGAAACTCAGGTTCAGATTCACTAAGTTCAAGTGACATGTCCAAGGTCTTACATGGAATAAATAACAAAAAGGGGCCTGGAATCCAAGTCTTCTACCTTAGAAATCTATCTAAAAATATGAAATTTACTTTGTGCAATTACTGAAATTATCTGGATATGAATGGAATAACAGACATGATTATGTGAATACTTATTATGACTAAAAAATATGCCAAGTGATAACCATCAACAAATTAGTTTGTGTTGTGATCCTCAATTCAAACCGGTGTTTTGCTGAAGACTTCATAAGCTTTGGCATTTAAAGATACCTCTTAATTAGCCTCAGAGTGTAAAAGAAATACATTCCAAAGGTTCATTCTGCAACATTCAAAAAAATGCCTTTGAGATACACCAAAATGTTGAATATCATAGTCTAAATTTAAATTAATAATTCTGCTCAAGTCAATATAGACAAAATAATAAATTTTATTTTAATTGATACATACTATTTCAAATTAGCTTTTGTAACACTCTCCTCATTCATACTGCTATTCAAAATGATGCCAGACCAGCACTCTTCCTTATTATCAGAGTGACTTAGGACAAGTTACTCACCTTTCTGGGCCTCAATTTTTTGATCTGTAAAATATACGTGATTATGTCTACGCCTTGTAAGGATGTTAAAGTTCAGGCCTAATAAGTACAAAGCATCTAAAAGTGTACCCACCCTATAGAGAAAAGCTATTATTATAACAATTTTTATTATATGCTTTGAGTTCATAAATTTGTCTTATCCCTCAGTCTCCTAAAATCTGTATAACTGAGTAAAAACGGACCTTTCTATTTGCTACTGCTGCTGTTGCTTCCAATGCCCTACTGGCTACAGCTGCCAATTTTCTGACCTAAATTCTCTGCCATCTACTTCTGGTGTCCCCAGAGCAAGTCCCTGAACTTCCTTTTATTGTTAATTCCCTGGTCGGAAAGAAGATAATGCTCATTTGTATCAACTCAACGATCTTCTGATAATTACCATGTTAATTCTTGCTCGGCATCAATCTGAAAGACTTCAAACTACTTCAAACCCATCTGAGGGTTTTACGGTTTTCTTTTTTTCTTGATAACAAGTTTTAAAAAACATAAACTTCATTTGTTTTAACACAGGGTCAATTATTAAGAATTCATAAACAAACTGTCTCTTCAGATCTCATCATACCATGATTCCAGTATCAACTCCATTATTCAACTCCAATATGCCTTCCTCTTCTAACCCTCTTAGATAAATTATATCCATTAAGTAAAAGGCATTTTGTAGAAAAAAGGAGGCAGAGAAAACTAGAGGTACAGTTTTCTGTAAAATCTGTAAGTATAGTTTTCTGTTAAGTACAATTAAATACTCGAGATAGCTGGAAGAAGGGTAAGAGGCAAGGAACCTACAGAGAGGAAATAGTATTGGAACTCAACTGGTGACCCTTTTGGAGGGAAAAGAACTACTATACAGATTTATCAAAGGTTAAGGAGAGGGGAAAGGAAAAGGCACTAACATATAGGCACTGCAATGCACTAGATACTTTTTCCTTTTTTTTTTTTGAGACAGGGTCTCTGTCGCCTGGGCTAGAATGCACTGGCATCATCATAGCTCACAGAAACCTCAAACTCTTGAGCTCAAGGAATCCTCCTGCCTTAGCCTACCAAGTAGCTGAGACTACAGGAGCACACAACCACACCCAGCTAATTTTCCTATTTTTTTTGTAGAGATGGGTCTCGCTCTTGCTCAGGCTGGTCTGGAACTCCTGGCCTCAAGCAATCCTCCCGCTTCGGCCTCCCAAAGTGCTACGATTACAGGCATGAGCCACTGTGCCTGGTCCCAATGCATTACATAATTTATAAATTTTTTTCTAGGTATTATTTCCATTATCAAGTGAGGGGAGTGAGACTCAGGTTAAATGACTGCACCAAGGCCAAAAAGCTAGCAAATGGTAGAGCGAAAGCCACGATTTTAACTCTCTTCTTTCCATTACACGGTACGTGACAGCTTAGTGGAGAAAAGCATTTATCCCTAGCGCAAGCAATAGGGAAGGTAAGTGTACACTCATCTACACACTGGCCCAGCGGACTGTTTCCCTTCTGGCAATGGGAATAATTAAGGGCTAATTCATCTTTAACCTGTGGTTATCGCTCAGTCATTCCCATTGGAAGAAGAAAGCAGTATTTCCTAAACTTTAATGTACCAACTGGGTATCTTGTTAAAATGCAGATTCTGATTCAGTAGGTCTAGAGTGCCACCTGAGATTCCTGTATCTCCCAGGAGATGATGAAGCTTTGGTGCTTGAGCCATACTCTAAAAATAGATTACACTCAGTGGTTGCCCCTGGCTGATCATTTGAGTTATCCAGGAATCATTTAAAAACTACAGCTTTCTGGGGCCCTCCCTCTTGGATTCTGTGGTGTCTTGGTTGAAGCCCAGGTTGATTCTAACATAGTCATCCCTCGGTGTCCACAGGGAATTGGTTCCAGGATCCTCCTAAAATACCAAAATCCACGATGTCCAAATATCTTTTTTATATATATATTTACATATATATGGCATATCCTTTTTACTTCAAACCATCTGTAGATTATGTATAATAATACAATATAAAGCTATGTTAATAGTTGTTATTTGGTATTTTTTTATTATTTTTATTGTTGTATTAGCATTTTTATTGGTTTTTTAAAATATTTTCAATCTGTGGTTGGTTGAATTCGCAGATGTGGAACCCACAGATATGGCAGACCAACTGTACAGAATTGGGACTATGGGACTACACTATCTTCAGGCACATTCTACCTCATAATTCTGTAATTCAAAGAAATATATAATTATTAATGACAATAACCACAGCAAGCACTGACTGAGAACAGACCAGATGTCAAGTGCTTTACACAATAGTTTACTTAATCCTCAAATCACACAGTAAGGCTGCTACTTATAGCACTATCATTCCCATTTTATACATGAGGAAACCAATGCACCAAGAGACTGTTAGTTGTCCAAGGTCAGTTAGCAAGTAGCACAATAAAAATTGGTTCAGACTTGAACCAATTTGATTCCAAAGAGTCTGTGCTCTCGGATACACAACTTAAAGCTACTTCCCACATCATCCAACGGTAATGCGACTGATTTTAAAAGGCATACTTGAACAAATAAATCCAAATGGGTCACCTCAGAAGATGTCGCCCTTGAAAGGCTACATACACTTTTACTACTCAGATGCTACCAACATTCAAAACATTGCCACTGTTAAACTACATAATGCAAAAGCTCTTGATCTGAAGATGAAAATGCTTTCAGAAACTAAACATATGACTTTAAATGTCTTTAAATGGGATAAAAGCTCATCATTAGAGCATAGATGTGATTTTTTGACAACATAAAATCGGAAAGAGCCAATTCAAAGAAACCTAGTATCCAATCAGGTAGGTGGGTTTTTTTTAAATAAAAAAATTCAGTGTTAGATATTAAAAATGATTTTCTCATCTCTGAAGCCAATTCCAAATGATAGCCCTTTATGTTTTGCGCAATGGCTGTATCACTAGAGCCAAGGTGACTATTTTCAAGGGCAATACTCATTTGGATGCACACATTATGTTATACTTGTCTGAAAAAAAAAAAAATCAGCCTCTGAATCATACCAAAAGAAACACATTTGCCCTTCACTATCCATACAAACATGCATATGTTCAGAACAACCGTCTTGAAGCATGCAGTTTCCCTTCTTCCTACTGCAAAAGCAACTGCTTTGATTTTCTTTTCAGACTTTTTTTTGCTTACAAAAAGTGTGCTTTGTTTCTAAATATCCATCCCTATAAAATAAACACCATAATCAGGCATTAATGAAGAATTTAACTGCATGCGCACCATAAAAGGCACTGTACAAAGGCAACTATATATCCAAAATATGCGCAAATACCCTTGCATAAAAGGGATAAAGGCACACACAAATACTACAGGGATATAACTATAAAAAGATATTACATTTCTTCATCTAGATGAGCTCCTTTGTTAAATAAATATGTCCTTTTTCAACAAAGAAAATATTCTGCAAATTTAGAATAATTTACAGTTTACAGTTTTTTTTAAATCAGGCATTAATGCAGATGAGCACAATTTCACACAACCAACCTCTCTGCTTGAACTGGACTCCCCACACCTTACTGAAGCCACAATTCCCTTGCACAAACTCCCACTCCGCCACCCCACACACACACCCAACTCCCCACCAACCTCACAGGGGTTCCTGGGCTGGTCCATGGAATCTGATGACATCACTCTCTCTTCCTTCCTGGAATTCTAAACCCTGCTGCTCTCCCCTTGCACACAGCTACCATCTCCATGGCAACCTCACCTCCTCCTGCTTCCCTATTGGCTTCATGGAGCAGGATACACAAAAAGGTTTTCCGTTCTCCCCACACCACCCACGCCAAAAAAATGATGCTTTCAACAGGAACCTGGGCTAAATTTAGCTACTTGGGATTCAGAATCCTATGACTAAGAAAACACAGAGAAACGTCCTCCTTTCTACGTTCCACCCTCCCCTCAACCCCAACACAAAGTAGCTGCCTCAGCTCCTCTCTGGCCCCCAACCCAAAAGCTTGTGGTGATATCTGCTGAGCATTAAAAACAAGCAAACTCCCTGCCCCACATAAAAGGTTGGCAGAGAGAAAATCCTCACACTCACCTCCTCCCAACAGGAAAATAAAAAAAGAGAGAACAAAAATAAAAATATGCAAAGAAAACCCAAAAAACCAGTTGGGACATTTCATTGCTGAATATCATCTGTGTTCTGCTGTTTCCTTCCATCCCAAGCCAAGGATTGGGAACTCCACAACTAAAAGCAGAACAGTCTCCAACCTCTCAGAAGACCAAATTCTCCTGCTATGTGCTTCATATGATTTCCTTCACCAAAGGAAGAAAAAATGGGAAGGGGAGGCAGAAGGACTGCACACTTCAGTGAACAAACACACTAAGCCGGGAACCACAACTCCTGGATCCAAGTTTCTATCCCAGGGACTGACCTACTAAGTAAACTGGAGCAAGACCTCACATACCTCATCTAAGAAACAGCTCCCACACAGGGATGTTATAAGAATTACTGACAAAATTAATGTAGTTTAGGTCCCTGAGCCAAAGGGACTGAATAAATAGAAAGTAAGCTGATATCATTATTAGTAAAATTCCTGTGGATATTAATGGAGATTAATAATCCCCAGAGGAAGAACACGAACTTCTAGAAAATTATCCATTCATTATCACAGATAAACCATAAAATATGCATAATTTATTGGCCCATAGACAGTTTCTACAAAGGTTTCTACTTCTGGTAAAATCCAGCTATACTTGCCTCATACACCAGCCAATTTGTAACTAGTACTCAATTTTGGAGCTGGCCCTACTTTTCCTTTACTTAATCCAAACTCTAATTTTGATATTGCCACTCACTCTCCCTAAATGATGACTGAATACGGACCAAGGCTTCACTTTCTGGCTCAGCTGCTCACGTCCCATTCTAAGGAAGTAATTCTTTCTCAGAGCCATATTTGATAACTGAACCCAGGGAATGAATCCAGTGGCTATGTCCTATATGACTCTGAAGGACAAAGCATCAATTGTGACCAAGTAGGAAAGGCTCCAAGCAGGTCAGAGCCTTGTAGTAGGAAAGGGAGTGGATAAAAATATGACACACCCAGGAAAATTATATTTTCAGTGTGTAGGACAGAGACTGAGCTCCAGGGCACCAATTCTCCAGCAAAAACATAGACATGAAAAGCACATAATGTAGTATTAAAAACAGTCATTTGTCCCAAATAGAATTTAAATAATTTGGAACATTTAGCAAAGTCAAAATGCCCTTCTAGTTAACACACAGGCATTTAGAGTAAGCTTTTAACTGCTGTGGAAAACAGCGAAAGATACATAGTATGTTCTAATAAACAACTGAAATTCACATTCTAGTGGGAAAGAGGGTAATATGACTAGTCCATCTCTGAGATATCTGCTTTCTTATTTCACTCCTCATTGCCCCTGACCAGCCATTTCTCATTTGAAGACATTCCTGTGTGCACCACCAGTCAGATGGTTCCACAGGCTAACTATGCTGAGCACTATTCTCAAGGACCTTCTTATCACTCTTAAAAATGGATGGTTACCTTATTCTACAATGGCAAGATGGAGCAGTTTCTGAGATTGTTTATCAAATCATTTACTGAAATTGACTTACGTTATCATAATGAAATCTATCAACAATAATACGGACTATGTGGAATGCTGCAAGTAACACTCTATTTTTTCACTCAAATGTGCATTAAGTGCACTTACTATGTGCCAGGGATTTTATATGTCTTGTCACTACTCAAAACTAAAAACAAAAAACAGCAAGTAGTACATATTCTTACCTCCACTTTGTAAACAGAGAAAAAAGAGTTCCAGAGATGTCAACGTGACTGACATTAAATCACTCAATTTTTTTTTTTAAAGCCAAGATTCTAACCCAGATCTGTATGGACTCCAAACCCCATTTCCAGTGCTGGAAAAACATTTAGAAATCATTTTATATCTGTATTCTTTTATGTAATCAATAAAACATAGGCTGCTTCACATCAAGGTCAAAGTCATACTTTTTATGTATTACTAACAGTATTAAACTCTAAGCAAGCACTCAATATTTATTAATTTATTATTCTAATCCTATTATTCTAAACTTCTGGACAAACGACGATGATTCTACTCAAATCTTTTAAAATTAAAATTGGCTTGAGAAATTACATGCTGAAATGAAATGACAAAACTTCACATAACATATTCTGGAATTTAATTTTATAATATTTGAGATGAAAAAAATTATCACTGTCACAATGTCTATGCAGTCTCATCTGTTGGTTTTACTCCACAAACCCTGATGTAGTCAGAATCTATACATTAGATTTATGGTTTCTACATTCTACATATAGAACCAGAGCATTTCTCCAGGGATTCCACCAAAATTAAATCAGCTGATTAGAGGACCATGCTAAAGAGGTCAAGGTCAAGTGTCTGATACCTATGTAAACCAGTCAGCGTCACTCTCTCCTATAGCCACAATATATAACTTGTTATAAACACACATCTTTGGTTTTACTGAGAAATTAAGGTAAATAATCACTTTTTCCAAAAAAAAAAAAAACCTAAAATATGTGTCTACTGATATCAAATATTATAATTAGACTTTATTTTTTAGAAAATAGCTACTGCCTTTCAGGAAATACGCACAATCATTCATTCTTTCTTTCATTATTTATCGAACACCTACCACACACCAGTCAATAGCTTCAGAAGGCTAGCACTGAAGAACAATTAAATACAGCTATGTGTGATATGCAATATAGCAAAGGTGAATACGGGTATGGCAAGAGTAGACAAAGAAGAAATAGCTAGCTCTAGAAGGTGTGATGGAGAATGAGCAGGAGTTCATTTAAGTACATGAGGAAGGTATAAGCATTCCAGGGAAGGAAAACAGAGATTTACAAAGGTATGGTCATGACAACATGGCAAACTTAGAGAATTTTCAAGTATTTTACTAAATAGAGAATTAAGATCTGACCAGTTGAGAGAAGGCAAGGCAACATCTTTTAGATTTTCTACCTAACCCAGATCAGGTTTTCCTAAAATGCCTTACTTTCATTATCAAAAGTCTGGCACCCAGGGATGCCAAATCTGTTACCGAAAGTTTGGCACTTGTCCCCAAGGCCACATTAGAAAAACAAGGACAAGTGGTTTAAGAAGGGAAGAGAGATTTATTAATTTGCTGGCAAATGAGGAGGATGGAGAATCCTGTCTAAAATGTCATCATGCTAATAATAAGCATAAATACAGAGCTTTTAAAGGGAGGCCATTCAGTTTTATGCAATTGTTGTTGAACTATAGTTGATGATTTTGATCATCTCATCTCTGTCGAAGACAATCCTGTGACCTCCACCTAGGACCTCTGCCTGGACAGTTTTGTTGAGCCATCTCCATGCAGCACAAAGAACAAAGGCCATTTTTCTGTCCCTTCTGACCACTGGCCTGAGGCAGGGACATAGGTTTTAGTTCTCAAAAAGGGTGAGAAGGTTTTAAAGAGACAGAAAACATTTTTGTCTTTTTTTTTTTTAAGGCCATTCCCTCTGTAAAACTTTGAATTAGACTTCCATAGAGTAAAGGGGGAAAAATTTTTAATACTATGTGGAGATTTGTTCCCTTTACAGTCACCATAAGAATAAAAACCAAAATGAGGTGCATCCTTCTGAAAATGAAGCTCTGGGCAGCTGAGAACTCTCAGTGAAGAGGTTCTTCAGTCTGTAGAGAAAAATCCAAGTTTGTGGCCCTGTGAGACAGAGTGAAACTTTCTTTATTCTTCTCAGAGAATTAGTTTATAAAGTAGTCAATGGAGTTTATTCATTAATCCTCCTTTACTATGGATGTTTGAAATGCAGTGTTGAATATCTGACAAGCAAATTTAGATTAATAAACAAAGCATCCTCACACAACACATACATTTATGTGCACACTCACATCCTATCAGCTTTACAGGCAAAGGATTAGTACAAGTATGGGAGGGGAAGCTATCTACCAGCTGTAGCAATCATAGAACACAAGTAGAATTTTTAAGTAAACTTTTTATTGAAGCGACTATATATACAGAAATGGGCAAAAATCATTAAGGGCAAAACTCAATAAATTTTCACAAAGCTAACCCACCCATGCAACCAGCACCTAGGTCAAAAAATGGAACATTACCAGCACTACAGAAGCCCATCGCATGCCTTTGCAAAGTCACTCTCAACCAGCCCACAATGACTTTAACACCATAAATCCATTCTGCCTGCTTTTGAACTTTATATAAATGGAATCATATAGTATATACTCTTTTGTACTAGCTTCTTTTCTCCACATATTTCTGAAATTGATCCATTTGTTGAGTATATTCCATTTTATAAACATATAATTTACTCAAAAACATTTCAGTAATGTTGAAAGGCATTTGCACTATTTCCAGCTTGAGGCTATTACTAAAAATGCTGTATGTACATGTTTGTTCATGTTCTTGGGTGCACATATGTACACATCTATACTGGGTATACCTAGAAGTGGAACTGCTGGTTATAGTGTACACTTACATTAAGCTGTGGTGGATACCACCAACTGCCAGTTTTCCAAAAGTTGTACTAATTTAATTTACATTCCCATTAGCAGTACATGAGTGTTCCAGATGCTGAAAATCCTCGCTAACACTTGTTAATGTCCACCTTTTTCATTTGAATCATTCTTAAGGTAGTATGATAGTATCTCATTGTGGTTATTTGCTTTACCCTGATGATTAATGATACTGACCACTTCTGGGGCATTTGGATATCATCTTTTGTGAAGTACCTATTCAAATATTTTGCCCATTTTGCTACAGGGTTGTTCAAAAGATTGATTTATAGGACTTCTTTTATAGTAATTTTTAGTATCTATTTATATATTCTAGAGACCATCCAGATATCTATATTGCAAATATCTTCTACTATGTGGTCTATTTACTTTCTTAATGATGTCTTTTCATGAACGGATATTTCTAAGTTTAATGCAGTCAATATACCACTTTTTCCTTTATAGTGTTCATGTCCTGTTCAGGTAAAGAATATCATGAAGATATTCTCCTATGTTTTCTAGAAATTTTCATAAAGTAGCATTTAAAATGTGTATTTTAAGATTCTGAGGGACATCGTTTATGTGTACATAAAATACTCAAGTGAGGTTTTCTTCCACCAAATAGGTCAAACAACTCAATCTGTGAATTAAGTAAAATTACACTAAATTAAACTTATGAGACTTCTGTCAGTGCCTCTATGTACCCGGAACTGTGTCAGGTGATACAAGAGATGAAAATAATAAGAGGTGCTCCCTGACCTAAGTGAATATTAACCTTAGCTACCACCTTGACATTCAAATATTAGCTGTCTTGTGTGTTTAAATAAAACTGAGAATTTTGACATTGGAGCCCAAAAACAATAAATAATCCTCCACCATCCTCAGCTATCCAAGCAAATTTCTACTTTAACAAAGAACAGCAAGAAAAAGACATCGCTTTACTATTGCCGCTGCTTCTTCAATACACACATCTAAAATCCACATCATTTACCACTTTTCATAAAAGTACAAGAAAGATCTTAAAAAGTCATAAATCCAGTATTTTCCAGCCAGCCCAACCACCTAAAAGAAATAGCAGAATCCAGAAATAATGTAATTTTTCCAAGAAAAAAAAAATCTAGGTCATTCCACTTAGAGAAGAGTGAAGTGGGGAAGGGAAAGTATGTATATGTATACACACACTTTCACACACCCACACAACCCCTACATTTTTTTTCCTAAATGCTTTTCAATTTTCTTTCTCATAATTACTTATCCCTTTCCTTCTGGTCTTAGAAGAAAGGTTACTTTTTTTAAAAAAAAGCCAAACTTAAGAAAGGGTCCCAGTGAGTTAACGATCAAATATATTTATAAAAGATAAATTTAGAGAAAGTCAATTCAGGATGAAAAGTTGAAAGGGGTTAAAGGAATGAATAGTCATTAAACCAATTTAGATGAGCAGAAAGTTTTTAAAGCTAACAGAGCCATCGAGTTTTCTTTATTTTCCTATTCTATAATAAGCCTCAAAATAGAATTGTGCTCCTCTTCTAAACATGCAGAAGAGGAGGGAAAAGAACAAGTCTGCTAATTTTAGAGGTCAAGGTGAACCGATGCTTCATAGCCTGGACTTCTAGGTCTTAAGCACATTTTCTGAAAGCAAGAACCCATCAGTGGAGCTTAAAAGAAGATCTTGAGCTAAGGTAGTAAAGAAGAAAAGAAGCCTATGGAATTAAAACTCTTTTATCAGAAAAATTTTCAAAGTCAGTACTCTGACCCAAAATAATAGGCAAAAGCTTGACCAGGACCTAAGGATTAAATTCCTCAACAGGAACCATAATGTCCCCCAGTATTCATTCATTCAACAAACTTTTATAACATGTACACCTACTATGGTCCCATAGAGCTAGGCAGCACCATGACTACAGTGTAAAAAACAGATGTAGTCCTTGCAGTCACGAAGCTTAGTTAATTTGGCTGAAAAGACATTACATCAAATAAATAAATACTTAGTTACAAGTCTTTAGAGTGATCCCAACCAAAGATATCTGGCTGATTCAACCCTGTGAATTCCAACTATTTTCTTCCAAGGTCTACTGCCGTCTCCACGTACAATCTATGCCTACGTTCTGAATGTTGTCTCTGCTCAAGCAAATCAGCAAGAGTATGTGGTATGGCCTGAATCTGAAACTAAAAACGGGTGCCTCTCACAGCACAGCACTTAAGAAAACTTGACAAGTGTAGTACATCCCAAAGACAGCAGAGAGCTGTAAAGTGAAGTGGGGGGGTCTCAAGAGCCCCTTATACACTCTACCTCCACACTGCCCGAGAAGATAAGAAGAGGTATCTGCCTGCCTCTGGATCAGAACCTCTGCCTTCCTGCCATTTCAAAAGCAGCTTTTGAACAACTGCATGTGAATCTACAATTATCTTGAATAAAAATTTCAATTAACAAAAAAAGGAGCTTTTTTAGACCCTTGAAGTCTCTCTAGAAACAGTGACTTAAATGGTTTGTCTCCTTCCTCTCTTCAGTATCGGCTTTTTATATATCAGAAGCAGGAAGTTAGCATGCCTAAAAAGGGAAGAGGATGACAATAAAAATAAGTTTAAAAATTTTTTTAAATCTTTTTAATCATTACATCCCCCTAAGAAAAGAGTTTTTTTCTGAGAAGAGTTTGGGACTTATATATAACTCAGAGTGTGGAAGAATATGTATCATCTTTGGACCCAGAATATAATGGGTTGAACCTGTCTCTCTGATACTAGCTGTGTAACACTGGGCATGTACAGTTTTCTTATCTGCAAACGGACATGAGGCCACCTATTCTAGAGTTCTGGTAAATTAAATAACATAAGTCTGATATCTGGCAAATAACAGCCACTCAAAAAACAAACAAACAAAAAAAACCGCTTTAGCTGCCTTTTCTTCTTCCCATCTATTCAAAGGGGGATTTAAAAAAAACAAAGGTGAGAGGAGGAAAAGATTCTACTGATAAATTGCGAACATTATTATAGGCAGCTGATGGCTACAAATAGAGGTAATTCTCCATCAGCTGCAATGCTATATTGTTCAGACTCACTTATAAAAAGGGTGACCATGTGACTTGTCTTAAGCCATCCCAGTTTCAAATACTCTGACCCATTATCCCTATTAACATCAAAATATTCCCCAAAATCAAATATTTCAGCATCCAAATTCTATCACAAAAACAAACTCACTACCTAGAAACCGCACTAAAATTTTTCATCAGATGATATATTCCATGTTCGGCTCAAGAAAAAATGTGACCATCACACGTGTAAGAGGACACAAAGAGAATACTAAAAGTATGGACAAGTCAGGGCAACAAAGCAACGTTGCTTAGAGCTGTACGCCTACATAGTATATTTTTACCTAGTCTATCCTGACAAACTCACATTTATGCAACATCAGTACAACAGCTAAACAGATTAGAATAAAATTCCGAAGACCTAGATGAACCCCTGGGATGGTAGAGTTTCTGTAATCATGAGCTAGATGCAGAAAATGGAAAGTCAATACCAAGCATACCCTCAGTCGAACAAGCAACTAAACCAAAATAGAAAATCAAATATATACACAAAATACATCCCTGGTAGACTCTACAAGGTCCAAAAGAACTATTCACAGTGCCTGCAGCTGAGTGTCACCACAAAATCCTCTTTTAAGCTATGCAGAATGCCTGAGATACACTGCAGTAGCTGGGAAACTGGCCAGATTCAGGCCCATATCAGACCAAGCCCACGTCAGAGCACAGCAGGCATGCTCCCTTGGCAACAATGCTGCACAGGATCTGAGTGCAAAACACCTTCTACCTCTGTTGGATTTTTAAAGTTAGTGTCAAACTCACCCTTTGGCACACAGCCAGATAGAGCCAGTGATACTCAATTTATAATGTAAAAAAAACCATCCCCATGCAATACTGTATTCTGAACCATTCAGAAAGAGTACGAGATTTTTAAAAATTAAAAATAAAGACTGGCTTTGTTTCTCATGTCTGCTTCACATTCTCACGTTCCTAATACCCACTTCCTGCAAATGCCTCTGAGGTCCAGGAAAAGAAGCCTTTCCTAAATATTCAGCATCTGCCTTTAATTTAGCCATTCCTTCCTCCTCTTCTCTGCTCCAATCCCATAAAAAACATACATACTTTTTTGCTGCTCCCCACCCCATTTCAGTGTTCCCTGAAATCAAATGTAAAAGAGATGAGAGAGGAAAGGAGACCAGAAGTGGGAGGTAAACCAGGCAGGGGAAAGAGCAGTTCACAGAATAAGGCACAAAGAGGACACGAGATGGCTGCTCTTGCACTCCAGCAGTAAAAGCTGTTTCTGATTAGGTGAGTACAATTGCAGAGCTGCACAGGAAGTGCTCAGGGGGCCCTCTTGGTCAGCCCCATCCCAAACACACTGAAAACCTTTGTACTGTAGCAGGCCCATCTGGAATCAGTTAGGACCAAGCTCCTAGCAGGCCTTTCCTTTTTTTTTTTTTTTTTTTAACAAGCCAACAAAAAAAAACTCTCTAAAACCACTTAGCTCAGTTTTCCCGCCTGCAACTTTCTCATCCCTTCCTCCCAAATCACCCTGCAGAGCATATTTCTCCATCTTTCCTTTTGGGGTCATCACAAACAAGAGTCATATAAGAACATAAACCATCCTCTGTGTCCAGGAATCCCCAGAAAATTAGTCTTCATGCAAATAAAATCCCTTTTTGCACAATTCTGGAGTTTTTAAAAATGCTATGTTTAGAAATTCAAAGTGGCATACCTTTTTTAAGGATTTAAATGAAGCATAATCTTTGTGAAACTTTTTTTCATTTTGTTCTGTCTTCTAAATCATGCATAAAATAAGAAAAAAGAAACGTTGGCATAGTATTAATATCCAAAAATAAAAATATTTTCCATTCACAATCCTAAATTAAACTGTCAATATTCATTTCTACAAAAAATTGATTAAATTTTAGTGATGCTGTCTACAAAAAATGAGACTTTTTTGGTATTGTGATAAATGCCTAGGACTAAGACTCAGGAGACCTGGGCAATAGTCTTGATGGCCATTAATTAATCATGGGGCTAGGAATAAATTACTTATTCTTCCTGGGTCTCTATTTCTTCACCAGTAAAATATAAGGATAAGGCAGGTTCTTTCCAGCACCACAACCCCCTCAAATTTCACACACCTAACAAAACGTAAGAACACACACAAAACTAGCCTCCAGTTGCACCTAGGCATCATCGCTTTAAAGTCATTTTCTATTGCCCCGGAAAACTGTAGAGAAAGGACTTCTATGTGTATTGGGGAGGATGGACAGAGCCTGTCAGTAGGGCTCTTCTATGAGACACCTTCCCTGTCCTCATATTGCTTGGAGACATCATAACCAAAGCAGGAATATAAAATGTTTAAGGGAAAGTACCAGGTTAGCCATCTGAGCACAGCAACCTGATAAAGAAGTACAGCACCAAGACCTGGAGAATTAAATTCACAAGTAAGTTCCTGAAATAGAACTCTATCCCTCATGCTCAGTTTAAAAGTTTCTGATGTATTTAATTGATCTCAATAAATATTTATTGAATCTACCAATAAAGGCCAGATTCTCTGGAGAATACAAAAAAAAAAAGAAACCGCCCTGTCCTCAGGAAGTTTATAATCTACAGGCAAGACACAGAGAGTTCAAAGGTAATTCAGTTCAGCACTTGGTAATGATGAGGTAATATAAAGCAGTGTGAGAGGTCCCTGACTGATGCTTCCTCCGTGAGCCTTCCTTGAGGGTCTATATCCTTTTAGAGCTCTTTCTCTAACGTTCTTCCTTCTGTTTAACTGTTCTAATAAATGTGAAAATTTTGTTTCACCATGAAATTTAAAGGCTGGCACTATCATCATAGGGGTCAATAAATGTTAAATATTAGTTTATATCTATAGAGAGAGGGACAGACCCACACTGGTGACAAACCAGAGCAGGAACACTGAAAAACGTCTCAATAAAGAGTAACACATTTATGCACATGGTAGTTGGGAACCAATTCTTGACCTTGGGCTGACTTCTATGGATTAAGAACCAGTAAAGCAAGTAAAAAGTTTGAGATTAGAACTGTCATTCATTGGCAGCCTTGCCGTCAGACACTGCTAGCATGGCAGGAATAACCGGGGACCAAACGTAGGGTTCTTGGCAAGAGGTACATACCACGTAATAATACCTGCCCTCATCTCAAGTCAATATGATCAATGTTTTCCTCACAATTAAAACCGGTTTAGTTCTTAGAGGGCCTTTTTTACCATTTCACATCTAGAAAAAGAGAAAATTACTCCTGTACAGACAGAGACCACTTTCCTTGATCTCATATCTTAAATAACCCAAAGGATGAGTGGGCCCCTTGTCTTTGGCACCCCATTCTGGGTAAGCTCTCAAAAAGCATATTTTCTTCAGTGAGTTAAACTGCCCTCTCCCTACACTGGCAAAACTTCAAACACATTCAGAGAGAAGTAAGAATCTACGAGGAGGGGTTCCAGAAACAGTGGGGTCACATTTCCTCTTGGAATGTGGGAAGCTGAACTGTAGGAGATGCAAACAAGGGATCTGGCCACTCCTGAAAAATTAATACACTTCAAATTAGGTACAGAGAACGTGGCAGCTTGGCTGACTTCCAAACCAGCTCTGAACAAAACTGGACTGGTCAGGATTCTTCATGGCAAACTGCAGTAGAAGGGGCCAATCAAAACTCTTGGTCCTGCCAAGGAATTGCAGCCTTTTCCTTAAAGGGAAAACACTTCTAAATGTGAGTTCATGTATCTGTATTTGTAAGAAGAAAAAAGGAGGTTTTACATTTTCTGAACTCCTACCTTCAGTTAACTTTATTTTTATAAATTCTGTTTCCTCTATTTGTTCTCCTCTATAACAACATCGGCATTGGCACCCAGTAAAATGAAAAGCAGGTCAGAACTCTAACAGAAAGACGTCACAATCCTAACACCACAGTTGACCAAAGGAGGAAGGGCATCCTCTTCATCTTATTGCTACCACTTGAGGGCAAAGTTCTCCCAAAGATTCTTGCCCTAGAGCCTCACCTCTTCTCCCCTATTGCCTCCTCCCCTTGCTCTGGCTCTCTCCGCAGCCATTCAGGGCTCAGCTGCAGTGCTCGAGTAAACTCTACCTTTTACCAGTAGAGAGGCGGCATGGGAAGCAGGGCATCTCAAACTGACTATGAGGAACAATCCTCTTCTCTTTAAGTTTCCGATCCTTCAGGAAATAGTACTTTTCTAAAATGTAATAAAATGAATTACCAGAAAAACGAAATTTTTAAAAAACCAAAGGCATACAAAATACAAGCCCAAACTTTTTATTATTGGATTCAACACTTATCAAATTACTCTGTCAAATTGCTATAGATGTTTCTAAGTGCTTATGATCAATTTCTGTACCTACCTTATATGAATTGGTAATAAATAGTAGACTAACACCAGTCTACAAATGACACTTTAATTAGCACTGGCATAATGAAAAGAGAACAAGCTTTGACACCACAGGATCCAAGGGGTGAATCCCAGCTCAATCACTTATTAGTCATATGACATAGTGCATAGAATTTAATGTCTCTGAATCCCAATTCTGCATTTATAAAATAGGAATGTAAAGTCATCAAATACTCCTGCAGGGTTATGGAAGGATGATGAAAGGCAAGGAGCCTAGCACATTGCCTGATTTAGACCAGGAATCTAATAAAACAACTATTATTATCATGTTTTCTAGGTATTTCAACATTCTCTTTTAATCCAAAGGAGATTCTAATGCCAGTAAATTCTAACCTGGTAGTTAGTATTTTCATTGCTAATTATAACTAGAAAAATCCAGATATATAATATTTTATTGCCTTTACCATCTTTTCCCTTTTGGTCTCAGGAAAAATCAAACTTTCTTGTTGTGCCAAAAATGAATTCCCATTAAATTTCTAGTGTTTTCTGTTTGCCCTGAGATATATTCCAATTGGATTTCCAGTTGAACTATTATCAGTCAATCACTAATTCTGCCACCATTCCAGTCTTGTTAATGTTGTTATTTTACTAAATACTGAGTAGATACAAGAAGAATATTTATAAATTATATGAAGGATATAAAGAATAACAAAAACATAGGTCATTAGAATTGTAGTTTTTCCTCCATCTTCCTCCTCCACATGTTGCTGAGACCCTCCTTCCCTATTGTCCTTAAAGATCTCAATTTAAGTCGTAACTCTGCCATTTAATGACCCATATGATCTCCAGTAAACTGCATACCCTCTCTTAGGCTATCTCTTACCTATCAAATGAAGAGGTTGAACAACATAGTTGTTAACATTCTTTTCAGCTTCCCGTTTGATTTAATTTAGGTTCAACAAATTCCATGTTAAGTCTCCTGGCTCCTTACCTTTTTATTAATATTTTAGACAATTCTAGCAGCCATTATCCCACTAAAGACTCTGGTGGCCACCACCATCCCTCTTATTTTTTCCCTCAGTCCTTCCTTCCTTTTCTCAACAAGTACTTTCCAGTCACCACAGATAGGCAATCCCATCTGATTCTCCAAGACCTCTACCTCCCCTTAAGCCTAGATCCATCCTCTCACAAATATTTCCCTTGGGTATTCACAGCATGAGGGCTATATGGAAAGCCCCAAGGAGTCAAATCCAACAATTTTATATGCTAAAGAAGCTACATTTATAATTTAAAAGTAATGACAAAACGGGAGAAAATATTTGCAAATGCTTATCCGAATAAGGACTTGTAATACGAATAAAGAATTCTCTAAATGAACTCAGTAAGATAACAACCACCCAATCTAAAAAACTGGCAAAAGATTTAAACAGACACATCATCAAAGAGACACAGATGACAAATATGCAAATGAAAGATGCTACACATCGTTAATATTTAGGGAATACAAATTAAAGCCACAAAGAGATACCAATACATACCTACTGGAAGCACTCTAATTTTTTTTTTTAATTGACAATACCAGATAGTGGAAAGAATATGGATACATCTGTTGCTGATGGGAATCCAAAATGGTACAGCCACTTTGGGAAACAATTTTGGCAGTTTCTCATGAAGTTAAACATACATTTACCCTATGACTCAGCAATCCCATCCTTAGGTATTTACCCAAGGGGAATGAAGACATGGGTCTACATGAAAACCTACACACAAATATTTACTGCAACTTTATTCATAATTTTTTTTTTTTTTTGAGACAGAGTCTCACTGTGTTGCCCGGGCTAGAGTGCCATGGTGTCATCTTAGCCCACAGCAACCTCAAACTCCTGGGCTCAAGCGATCCTCCTGCCTCAGCCTCCCGAGTAGCTGGGACTACAGGCATGCGCCACCATGCCCAGCTAGTTTTTTCTATATATTTTTAGTTGTCCAATTAATTTCTTTCTAATTTTAGTAGAGACGGCATCTCGCTCTTGCTCAGGCTGGTTTCGAACTCCTGAGCTCAAACAATCCGCCTGCCTCGGCCTCCCAGAGTGCTAGGATTACAGGCGTGAGCCACCGCGCCCAGCCTTCCACTGAGTTTTGCTTTCCTCTGTGCACATGTGTTCTCATCAGTTAGTTTCAATTTAA
>CAUYSK010012884.1:0-23525 GCA_963575035.1 Avahi laniger
CCTAGTCTAAAGGGAACAAAAGCACAGCAAATGTTCCAAGCACAATTCGCGGGTCTGGTCTGCCTTCCTTACCTATGGTTTTCCTGCTTATGATAATGAAAAGAGCTCTGTAACAATATGCATTTCTTCGTCTAGATGAATACTAATTAGTGATATCCTTTTGCTTCGGATTATTTGATTGTTGCTCTTGGGAAGTGGAACATGGTAGGTAGCTCGCCATGGAACTCTTTGCTTTCCCTATCTCCAACAGGTAGAATCTTTGAAAAAGTGACACTCGACACATTTACCAATGTCTGAGGACAGCAATTGGGGCATGGCCAGAGGCTGTGATAACAGTGGTTAGAAAGCAAGAGCTTCAAAGCCAAAAAGTAGGGGTTCCTAGATCTCTTCTTTGTCAGGTGTGTGATAAAAGATGGAAGCTGCTTATTTTTTGTGTGTTCCAGTGTCATCGTCTGTAAAAAGGCAGTCTATCACGAAGGGTTGTCATACACAGGAGGCAACAGGCATGGGGCGTGCAGAACAATGCTGGACGTGCACACGGTGCCCAGGACGTGTGGCCTTCGTCATCTCAGCGCATCCCCAGCACCAGGACTGCAGACGTGCGCAGGCGTCAGGGACCTTCCCAGCGCTACCTGAAGTCACACGTGTAGCATAGCAGAGGTCTGTAGGAACTAGTAAGAGGATAAAAACCTCGAAATAATTTGGAGGCTTAAGGGTCATTAACAGTCTTGCTTTTCCTGTCTCTCCAAAGAAAGATCTGTGCAGTTTATTATGGAATTGGGACTATAAAGGTGATGGATAAGTCATGAAATTGGGAAGTATTTTAAAGGAAGGATATTTGCTGCTATGTACCCCACTCATTAGACCTAATCGTTCTTGACCCATGTTAACTGTCTTGCTTAAACGACTAAAAAGGCAAAAGACACTAGAGTAAAACATTCTTACTGTCAGATCCCACTGACTGACAGAAGGGTGTTGGTTTTGCTGTTTGGTTTTATTACAGTATTTGCAGCTCGTAAGTAGACTTTACGTTCATTGGCCCCTTCTAGTCTCTCAAGGAGAAACCATCACAATGGGATTTTAGGAAATTTCCTAAACATATAGTCACTCCATGAGTCCTCGACTGCTGAGGAAATTGGGATTTAGCACCTATATAAATAATTGATTATTTATTTAGTAACGAATGAGTACAGTTATATGTATTCTGAAAAATTAAGATTCAAAATCTAGAATTTATTATAAAAAATGGCCTGTTTTAAGAGCTTGTGTCTATGTTACAGAAAATAACGGTAGCAAAGCAGACTATTTCTCAGACATGTGGGCTTTTAAATGCACACGTTGAATTGAAAATAATCTCTAAGTAACACTGAGTAGATTGAATGCAGCAACAGCAATGGGAAAAAAAAGAGAAGATGAGGAAAAGGGAGAGTTAGCAGTAAGAAAATAAGAAATAAAAGTTAAGATATGGAAGAGTAGAAACCACAAGAGGATGGCATCAGCAAGACAGTGGCACGATAGCATTGGGGAACAAGCACTAATTTTCAGTTTGATCTTTGGCTGACACTTCATTTTTCATTTTAAACTCTGCTTGGCCTGACATCTCCCTTTCATTCCTTTTGGCTATCTTGTGCAGTCCAAATATGCACATCAGTCATGAACAAAAGGGACTTTAAATCACAGCTTCCGCAGCGGATTAATGTACATGCAAACCTCACACAAGCATTGACATCTTCTCAACAGCTTACCCTGGAAACTTAACCAGCAAACTTTTTTTGAAGAGAATAAAAAATAATAATGTTTCTACAAGTCTTCACAGTTTAAAAAGCACTTAAGATGAAGAACACAAAGCTTAGGGAAGGTAAATCCATCAAAAAAATCTTAAAAGCTCTTTTCATTTATACTGTTCACATCAAATGCATCATCGACAGTTTGAGGATTTTGAAAGTAATATCTGAAGCCTGCCATACTATGCAGCATAATAAATACTAAAGAATAATAAAATTAATTTCAAAATTAATAAATAATCAAGTTTATGCAATCTCTATTTAGATGTTTTTGAAGGTAATAAAGTAGCATACTATTTTTATTGAAGAAAAACTACAAATAATAATAAACTACCTAAATAAACTACAAATAATTACATAGGGTTGCAGTGACTCTCATTATTATAGAATAATTGCGTAGCATTTCATAAAACTTCAATTAGTGAAAGGAAACTTAACATAGGACTTAATCAATAATAAAACAGCTAACAACTGGGAAAAACCTGAAGTTTGTTATAAGCACAAAGCAGCCTTAAAGTAAGGCTGTAGTCACTTGTACCACACAATAAAGATCAGGCTTTTACTGAGCATCTATTTTATATCAATATCTTCTAGGTACATCAAAAGAGGTACTTTTACTCTAATTTGGCAATTTTAATCTAATTGATATTGTAAAATAATGCAAACACGAAAAAATAACTAAAAAATAAGACTGTCATTTCTAATTTATTACTCAACTTATTCTTATAATTATTTATTCATCAACTATTTATTAAGCCCTACTATGTACCTAGCCCTACTAAAATCTTTCCAGTCTTTAAAGCACACAATCTGAACAAAACAGAGATCCTTTACTCTACACTTTTATAATCCAGACCAAAAAAGCAAACAAATAAATACAACTCAATGATAGGTGTTAAACGGGTTTATTGATGCATGAGATTGCGCATGTTTGAAGGGTACAATGTGTGCATCTCAATGTACACATGAACCCTCCCCATAATCGAGCTAATGGATGACCCATCACCTTTGAAAGTTTTCTCCTGTCCCTTGTTAATCTCTCTCTCGACCCTCCACACGCACCCTCTGCCAAGACTATCTCAAACAACCACCGATCAGCTTTCTGTAATAATAGGTTAGTTTGCAATTTCCACAATTTTGCATACATGTAATCATGCAGAATGTACTTTTTGTCTACATTTTTTCATTCAGCATAATTATTTTGAGATCCATTCTAGTGTGTCATCATTCCTTTATATTGCTGAGTGCTACTCCGTGGTATAGATACACTGTAATTTGTTTATTCATTCATCTGTTTATGGACATTTGGGTTATTTCTAGTTTTTGGCTATTATAAGTTAAATTGCCATGAACGTTCATGTACAAGTCTCTGTGTAGATATGTGTTTTTATTTCTCTTGGGAATTTCCTAGGCGTGGAATGGCTGGGACATATGGTATGTTTAAATTTAACTTTCTAAGAAACTACTAAGCTGTTTTCAGCATTTCACATTCCCACCAGCAGTGTATGAGAGTTCCGATTGTTCCACACCCTTGTAAACACTTAGTACTGTTAGTCATTTAAATTTTAGCCATTCTAGTGAGTCTATAGTAGTATCTTATTGTGGTGTAGATTTGCAATTCACCGAATGACTAGTAACATTAAACATCCGTGCATGTGATTGTTTGCTAGTCATATATCTTCTTTAACGAAATGTCTGCTTGAATTTCTTCTTCTTCTTTTTTTTTAGAGACAGGGTCTTGCTCTGTCACACAGGCTGGAGTGCAGTGGCATGATCATAGTTCACTGTAACCTCACACTCTTGGGCTTAAGTGGTCCTCCTGCCTCAGCCTCCTGAGTACTTAAAACTACAGACATGCACTACAGGCCTGGCTAATTTTTTTAAAAAATTTTTTTTGTAGATACTGGCGTCTTGCTGTTGTGCCCAGGCTGTTCTTGTATTCCTCACCTCAAGCAACCCTCCTTTCTCAGCCTCCCAAAGTGCTAGGATTACAGGTATGAGCCACCTCACCCAGCCAGTCCATTTTTTAAATTGAGTTGTATGTCTTCTTATTGAGTTTTAAGAATTCTTTATATGTTCTAGCTACAGCTTCTTTGCCAGACACGTATTTTGCAAATGCATTCTACCGGTCTACAGCTTTCATTTTCCTAATAGTGAGAGAAGCAAACTTTCCGAAAAGAAAAGGTTTTAATTTGATGAAATTCAATTTATTGAATTTTTCTTCTATAGTTTTTGCCTTTTGTGTCATATTTTAAAAATCTTTTTCAAACACAAGACCACATAGATTTTTCACATAGATTTTTCTTCAAAGTTTTGTTCAAGTTTTATAGTCTTAGCTTTAACAGTCAGGTCTGTGGTCCATTTCCAGTTAATTTTTGACTGTGAGGTACTAGTCTAAATAAAGTTTTTGCATATAGGAATCCCATTTTTTAGCACCATTTTTTGAAACAAATTATCCTTTCCCCATTGAATTGGCATGGCAGCTGTATAAAAAATAAATTATCCATATATGCATGGGACATTTTCTGTACTATACAGTCTGCTGAGCTAATCTTTTCATCATTAATAATTGTAATCAAAAGAGTAGAAAATGGAAAGTATGAGTTGTCTGAGGATAGCAGATAAATCGAGGGCTTGCAAGAGTAAGTCCATGTAGAGAGCTATAAGAGATAACACAATACAAAGCCCTTTCATAAATATTGTGCAGGGACTTGAATAGCAGGCTTCCACATTAGGACATTACCATGAAGACCACTGAAGAGTTTTCAAGAGGAGACAGACACTACACGAAACATCTGCTACACTCCGCTTCATTTTCTCTGCTTCTTCCCCAAAGCTGAATCAACCAGTGCAGGCTCAACCCCACAGCAGTTACCACCTCACTGCCACTGTCAGGTTGGCTGGTCCGGGTCTGATGAGCCAGCAGCCAGCTGGATTTCCTCAAGCCTACAGCCTCGGTCATCACCAGCATACTCAGGGGCCAGCGAGCTGGGAGTAAACCTGGGGAGATAGTAGGGCCACATCCTGTTGGACTGATCCATCAGACTGAGTTTCTGGCTCTGTCTTTCCCTTTCCTTTCTGCCAGGTTACCTGGCCTAAAATCTCAGCCCACACATTCACCTTATCCCAGCCCATCGCATACACAAACCGTAGAACTTAAATCCTGCCCTGAACCTCAACAAGTAACGAGGGGCCCCCAGTCCTCTTCCTCAGCCACGCTAAGCCCTTCGCTTGGTCTGATGGTTGGCGTGCAGAAGTTGTCCCCCATGGGCAAGGGATCTGCCAAATAGGAAGATTTTGTGACATGCACTGTGACCCCCTTGACTTCAAAGATTGCTATTTATTATTGTTTTTTGTCCCAGTACAAAATGATTCTGTTACTATAATTGCCCGTTTACCACCTGAGCTTGTGAGCTTCCCATGAACCAAACTATATAAGTGGGTCAGCTTTCTGAGGCTCAGTTTTATCTAGTGCATTTCCCTCTCTTTCCTCACTTTTTGACTATCTCTATAGTCTCAGGTGTCTCATACTCATACCTACCCAAATTTAACATTGCCATCATCCCGCTATTTGAAAAACCCTTCAATAACTCATAATATGTACTGAATAAAGCCCAAACAACTTGATCCAAATTTATGGTTTTCAACAATCTGGTCTCAAGCTTCCTTTTTCAATTTCCTTTTACTATCCAACAAAGCTGAGCACTGAACTGCCCCCAGAATATTCCCGCATTCTCCCTACATTTGGGCTTCCACTGACAATTCTTTTTGAACTAGGTATGACCAAATAACTCTCTTCATATTAAAATCATATTTCTATTTCAAGATCCATTTTAAATTCTGCCTTCCCTCCAAAGCGATTGATTTTAGGGTGCCCTCGCTGGGCTGAAGTAGGACAGAATGACAGGTGGTAGAAGCCAAACTGGAAGAAAGTTCCACAAAGGAAGGTACAAACAGTAGACTTCAAGGCCTCTTGAGAGCCACCCATAAAGAGCACATCCTTCTTCTTTGTCCAGAAGTCTCTTCTCCTTCAATATCAGACAAAAACAAAGCTGCTAATACAGCTAAAGAGCACTGTTTATATTACCCTAAATTCCCTTTCTAATTAGTGATGGCAAGATCAGAAGCAGTGCAAATGAAGATGGCATGGAAACACAGCCTATCGCTTTTAGAAGTGTAAATGAATGCCCCGTGGATTTTTTTTGTTTTTAATTTTATGAGAACAGACAAGGAAATGTCTCCATGAAACTGTCACTTCTCAGGGAAAAGTGTTAATGCTATGTAAATTAAAACGTGAAAGTCTCCTTAACTGAAATCAGCAACACCAAGAGTTGTGCATCTGGAAAAGCACAGCTCATCACCCCAGGACAGAGCCCTCCAACCTGCTGAGACAGACGTGGCTCTCGCGTAGCTGTTTTAGGGAAAGCTCTCATTCGATGATACAGTGCGAGCAAGGAGTTCTAACTGACTTCAAAGAGATTTTCCCTGGTTGGGAACGAGGAGGGTTGAGAGAGAGGAAATCAGTCTGATTTCTCTCCTTCAGAAAATCTCATAAAAGCTAAAGGACTATTTAAAAATATAATGCATCCCCTGAAGAAACTTTTGGTCCAATGTGATTCATAAATTTCTCCACCAGACAAAAATGATTTTTAAAAAGTTTGAAATGAACTTTAAAAAAATTGGCTATAGAAATAAAAAGATAAATTAAGTAGCATATCTATTATTCATTTTTATGTTATTTAAATGTGAAGAAGGCAGTTATATTTCCATTCTTTTTTTCATTTTTTACCAGCTTCAGGTAAAAACTTTTCAACCATGTTACTCCCTGGTAGCACAAGGAAAAAGAAATCATCAGTCACAGTATGTATAATCTTTACGAATTTTAGCTTGGCAGTAGCTAAGAAGAGCCTGAAGCGTTCCAACCTGAAAAAGAAATATGAGTCTGTTAAGAATTAATAAACTCAATAAATTGATTTGCTCATGGAAGTGTAATTGCTTTAGATGACCAGCTACAACCACTGAAGAAAATTTAAGGAATGCTTTATACAAAGAAATGCAAATTAAGCTTAAAAACCCCAACTTTTTATTTACTTGGAGTAACATTTGCTATACAGAGCGGCTCATCACTTTTCAGAAGCATACAACACAGCTTTATTCACTCATTTATTCATTTGTACAAGGAGCTGCCTAACTTGCTGAAAAAACAAAGACACGACACTTGACCACAAGGAACACAATCCAACGGAAGCCCAACCATCAAATATCAGCTGCCATACAAAATGATATATGCTGCAGTAAAAGCTATTTACCAACATACCTGATAACACTATGAGGAAGGGAGAGAGCAAACATTTGGGAAGCTGTGGTGGTGAATGAAATGAGTGTTTGAAGAAAATTTCATAGAGAAAAATGACCTTTGAGTTAGATCTTGAAAGATGAGAATGATTTCATTAAGTAGAGAAATGAGGAAAGGTCATTCCAGACAGTGAGATCAGATTAATTAGAAGAGCCAAAGTTACAGGGACACAAAATAACCTTGCAAGAACTTTAGGTATGTAGTCTTGTGCATCTCAAAGTGTCGTCCAGCAACTAGCAGAAAGTACCCTGTGAGAGTTTGTCAGAAATGCAGAACCTCGGACCACATAGGGATTTTCTGAATCAGTGACTGCTTTTTATCATTATTATTATTTATTTTTATTTCAGGATATTATGAGGGTACAAACATTTTGGTTACGTTTTATGATTTTGCCTCACCCAAGCGAGGATTAGAGGCATAACCTTCCCCTCTACAATGCTCACCACGTCCATTAGTTGTGAGTTTACACCCCCCAACACTCCCTAATCCCTGGAGAATATTACTACCATGTGAGCACCATAGTGTTGATCAGTTAGTGCCAATTTGATGGCGAGTACAAGTGGAGCCCATTCTTCCAATCTTGTGATACCTCACTTTGGATGATGGGCTCAAGCTCTATCCAGGAAAATATAAGAGGTGCTAGATCACCATCGTTTCTTATAATTGAGTAATATTCCATTGTACACATATACCACATTTTATTAATCCACTCATGAATTGACGGGCACTTGGGTTGTTTCCACATCCTTGCAATAGTGAATTGTGCTGCCATAAACATTCAGGTGCACATGTCTTTACTATAAAATGTCTTTTGCTCTTTTGGGTAGATGTCTAATAGTGCTATTGCTTGATTGATTTCTATTTTTAGCTCTTAGTGTGTGCTTTCAACAAGCCTGCCTGGCAAGCTACAGCCGTGTTAGTTTGAGAAGCACTGGTCCAGGGCCCGTGATACAGGGGGGCATGATGATGTGAGAAATGAAGATGTGATAACGGATGGATATCTTTGATATATGCCATGCAGTTTATATTGATGAGAAAGACTTAAGGGGGTTCTTAAGTGAAGGAGTGATATGATCTGTAACTTATAAAGACAGTTCTGGCAGCAATGTCAAGATATTATTTCATGTAGAGAGAGAATTGGACATGGGCAGATCAGTTATGGGGCTACAATAATATAAGAAAGATAGGTACTATTTATTGGGTGCCTACTGCACACCAGACATCATGGGACAAATTTTATATTTTATATGTGTTATTTTAATCTTCCCATAACCTCCATTCTGCGATGAGAAACAAGGTAAGACAGGTTAAAAAAAAAAAAAAGTGCCCAAAGTCATATGATAAGTAGTTTGCAGAAGAATTCTAATCCAATTCTAATTTCGAAATTTGAGTTCTACCTCCAAAATACACTCCAAGTCCATTCACTTCCCTTCATCTGCACCCTGATTCATCACACCACCACCTTCAGACTAACCCCAATAGCCTGCTATCAGCATCCACGTTTATTTGCTACAACCCATCTTTTATGCAGCAGTCCGAAACATCTTTTAAAAACAGAAATTCTTTACTTAACATCAAACAGAATAAAATCTAATTTTTAATCATAGCCCACAAGTCTCTAATAATTTCGTCTTTGCCTACAGCTGAGATCTCATCTTGTAATATTTGGCTTCATCACCGTATTCTGTCACACTATACATTGAGTAACATTAAGCACTTTTCCGTCTAGGGATTTTGCATGTGTAGTAAGTTTTGCCTAGATCACTCTTGTCTCGGCTTTTTGCATGATGGCTGGTTCCAAACTCAAGATAGCTTATTGATCTTAGCCAGTTAGGCTCAACTTTCATCCCATCTCCCCTGCATAACTGTTTGCATACTAGCTGCTAACAACCTCCTCCCTCCTCTTTCAAGCGCAGTAGAGTATCTTGTTAGCTATCTATATTCAGTGGCTATTTCCACAATTGAGTAAAAATTATCAGCATAATTTTCTACTTTCCATGTTAGAAACAAAATGTCAAGGGGTGGGAGAGTAAGTGGGAAAAAGAGGGACAACAATAATGTGTATGAAAACATCCTGCCCTCTTGATTATAATAATCCTCATTTTGGATTAAACCTGAAGGCCAATGGGTACCTGGCAGCTTGTTTTGTTCAAGCTGGTGGAGCAGTTCCTGAGTGAATACAACTCAGTAATCTGCTTTGGTCTAGAATGTAAAGATGAAAGATCAAAAAGAATATGCACTAAATTAATATTAAAACTATCTTTTTCATACCACTCTTTAAAATATAATAACTATTCAAAGTAAAAATGACAATAATGTATTAAGAGCTTTGTAATATATATAGAAGTAAAGTGTATGGCAACAATATGTCCAAGGTGGACAGTATATTATGTATGTCAACATGTAATGTTTTCACTATTTTTATTAATCAATGAATTAATGTTTTAAATTTCTCAGTTTTAATTTCTAGTATGATAAATACTGACAGATATAACAAAGCTCTTTAGTGGTCTTCAATGATTTTTAATAGTATAAAGGGTTCCTGAGATCCTGGATAGGTACAACTTCTGTTTACCGTGTTTACTGGTTGTTATCTTGGATCATTCCCTAGATGCTTTAAGCACAACATACTCCTTAAAGTTTATAATTCTTGCATTGTGACTTTCATTGAATGGTTTATATAAATACCATAGCCTAATTTATAATGCCAAGAATAGGTTAGCTGCCTTTTCAGGTTTTATAGAAATTCAAGAGGCCAGGAAAAATTGTTATCAATCTTTATTATAAAATTATTGCCAAATAATATATTACCTATGATGGGATTGTAATATATATGTTTTTTGAAACTAAAAATGGCTATGTTTTCCCCAGTTGTAAAATAATCATAAAAATATAAGCATGTATATTTCAATAAAGAAGATTCTACAAATCAACCAAATCTATCCACTGCTCAATAATGCTGTTAACATATTAGTATGTTTCCTTTCAGAGTTTTTTTTTCATATTATATGTGCATGTGGGGGGGCAGTATGTGTAAGAAAAAAAAAACTTGTAAAAATTTAGCTACAAGAGCACCATGGTGAGAAAAAAATTAAGTTTGGAAATCTCTGGATTCTGAAAATCATTGGAAGCTAAGCATGAAAGCTATTCTATAAACCTAAGTGTTAATTTCATTAAATGAAATGTAAACTGCCTTACATGCTATAACAACTAAATCAAGTTTTAAATCTAAAATGTGGCTGAGTAACTGATCTGGACAGCAAACTGTTTTCCAGTTAAAAACTGTAAGAAGGTTAATATGCCAAAGTCATTCTAGTTATATTAAAGTGCTGTTACAAATTAGAGTAAACAAAAGGCAATTGTCACAGTGCTCTTGGTATTTCTGTATTACCAAGAATGTCTGTGTTTTTAAAATCTTGTATGAACATATAATTATCTCAATGAATCTCTATTTTATCTACCACTTTAGCATTAAAATTTTGTTTAAAAAAGTAACGTAATCCTATATATTTACCAGTATTTAGGTTGTGTGAAAAGGTAAGAAGTAATTAGCATCAAATGTTTCTTAAATTAGAGATCATCTATTTTTAATATTTCCTCTTATCAGCCTTCAGTATGGAAAATGTTAATTTTCCATAGAATTGAAGTAACTTTTAGAAGGGGACAAAAATTGACAGCACTGACCATTATGCAATGAAATTGAAATGATAAAATCCAAAATATGCTGGTGAATGTTTTTTTCCTCACCTATCTTGCAAACATTTCCTTTGATGTTTTTGATTATGTAATATGTAGCCCTAAAAAGCAAAATAGGTACTTATGTAGCCTCCTGAATTATTTTATGTATTATTTCAGGAATCACTGACAAGGTCCAATAATCGTATTTTGAACAAAGATTATCTAAAATAATTTGTTGAGGCTTTAGAGTTTTTTTGAAGTTATAACATATTAAAAATTATTTCACTATATTTCAATATATCTTAGATTAAATGAGTTGTGAGCAAAATAAAGTCAATCTTTAGTTTTGACTTAATATACATTATTTATAAACACTAATTTTAAAATTATTTCTTCTTGACTTCAAAGTTGTCTCGCACACTGCCCATTTATATGTGGTACAAACATGAACTGAAAAGGCATCAGATATGAAGAAAGGCACTTATAAATAGTGTGAAGGTAGACCAAGCAATAAATGAGAATCATGTTAACTTGTTCTCATATTTTCAGTGTAAATGATGCTAATCTAATTATCATTGTTATTAAGAACATAACAAATATGAAGAGCACCTACTCAAAACACATATATTAGATTTCATCAAAATCACAGTTTAATTCAAATGCAAAAAAATTTTTTTTTTTACTTCAAATAGTTCCATTTATATACATATAGATGTTCTCATAGGCTGTATAAAGTTCCTGTCATGTTCATTTCAATATGGATGTGTATAGCACTTACTTCAGTTCACAAAGTGTGGGCATAAAACAATCCACAGAAGCTTTTTATAAGGTTTAAAAGAGTTCTAATCACCCATGCCAACTGCAGTCTTCTCTCAACACAAAACTTCTTTTGAAACCAAGCATTCATTTGCTAAAACAAGGCATCTGCTGTTAAGGAGATTGATTATCCTGGGGCCTGACCTAATTGGGAGATTAGATATGGTTCTCTACTCTGGATGGCATGGTTTACAGGGGAAAAAAATGAGACCAAAAAAGAGCAAACTTCTCTTGAACTCCAATGTACTTTATTTAATTCTAATTTTGTTTGCATAGAAACAAACAGAATTACAAATGTCAGGTTGGTGAAACTAGTGTGTTATGAGTCACAAATAATACACAAGGTTATTTCTTTAATAACAGGTACAAATTCACTCTTACCACATGAACCAAACATTACCAAAGAAATGACTTTTTTGTCATATCCTGCTGAATTAAGATGGCTATATGATAGATACGTGCACACACACACACACACACACACACAAATCTGGCCTTTTGCTAATGTTATCATTTCAGTGTTTTCTATTGCCATTTAGGTATGGGTTCTTTTTCCCCAAACACAGACATCACCTCATTGCTGTGGCTAATTGCATTTTTCTTCTTAGCCTTTGACAACGAGACCTTTGTTAATGCTATTCACCAATATATCAGACTCAGGTCATCCATCCAAACCATGACAAAGGACCCAGATGCTCATGCAAATTGTACTCCCCAAAAGTACTGCCCTCGTCCTCCGTGCAGATATGGACTCATGACCCCTCCTATTTTTGTTCACTCCCTTTGTTTTCATTTAATCTGCCATGCTTGGAAAAAGTGTTTATTCACAGGCTATAAGAAACATTATGCTTTATCTACATTATAAATCAAGTAAGCAATTATGAACTTAGATATAATTTTCTATACAAAAATTTTAAAATGGCTTTTCCCAGTTGAACTTCAAAGTGGATCTGTTTTCCAGCATGAAGACTTCCTTCTATTCATTTTTTCACCCCTTCTTGAACTCTTGAGTTGAAACTAAGTTTGATTGTCCTCTTTCACTGAGGAATAAAGAAAGAAAAAGCTTTCAAGTAGAAGTGTTCAAGCAGAAGTGCGGGACTGAATAATTAATAAAATATCTCATTTATAATTAAAAAGTCAATTTTACTACTTGAAGCTTTCTGATTGCCCTCAGTACAATTTGCATTAAGCACAATTACTCAGAATTTCTACTTTCTAAATCCTTAAGTAACTTAAAAATGATTTCAAGATACTTAGAAACTACTATAATGATGCTTTTAAGGAAGTGTTATCATAGATTCACGGTACTAGAAACATACTATGTATGTATAAATAGATCCATATTTCAGAATCAAGACTTCTTTTTATTCATTTTTCATCCCTTATATATTTTTACCTCATATATTTTAATATTCACTATTTTTTGGACACTAAGGCTCTATAAGAGAAGTCAGAAATTGATAATTTATTAAATAGAAAAATAATTTAGAATGTAGATTCCCACAGCAATAAGTGGTTGAAAAGCAAGAAAGCATTTTTCAGGCATGTTGTGAAAGGTGTGGGTATTTTACTGCATTTTTCCATATTTCTTTTTTTTATTTATTCCAAAGTATTATGGGGATACAAATGTTTTTGGTTACATGGATCACTGTTGTAATGCTTGAGTCAGAGTTATAAGTATTCCCGTCACCCAAATAGCTTTCATTGTACCCATTAGGTAGGTTTTCACTCATCCCCCCTCCTCCCTTTTCCCTGTTTGATTTCCATTGAGTTATACTTCCCTCTGTGCACCTGTGTTCTCGACGATTAGTTCCAATTTAATAGTGAGTGCATGTGTGTTTATTTTTCCATTCTTTAGATATTTCACTTAGGATAATGATCTCCAGTTCCACCCAAATTATTGCAAAAGGGATTGAGTCATCCTTTTTCGTGGCTGAGTAGTGTTCCATGCAATACATATACCACATTTTGTTAATCCACTCATGAATTGATGGGCACTTAGGTTGATTCCACATCTTTGCAATTGTGAATTGTGCTGCTATGAACATTCAAGTACAGGTGTCATTTGATAAAATGAGTTCTTTTCCTTTGGGTAAATTCCCAGTAATGGGATTGCTGGATCAAAAGATAGGTCGACTTTTAGTCCTCTGAGGAATGTCCACACTGTTTTTCATAGAGGATGTACTGATTTGCAGTCCCACCAAGAGTGTATAAGTGTTCATTTCTTTCTGTATCCATGCCAGCATCCATGCCAGCATCTATTGCTTTTGGATTTTTTGATAAAAGCCATTCTCACTGATCTCTCATTGTGGTTTTGATTTCCATCTCTCTGATAGTTAGTGACATTGAGCATTTTTTCATATGTTTATTGGCCATTTGTATATCTTCTTTTGAAAAGCTCCTGTTCATATTTTTTGCCCACTTTTTAATGGAGTTGTTTAGTTTTTTTCTTCCTGATTTCTTGAGTTCTTGGTAGATTCTGGTTATTAGCCCTTTATCAGATGTATAGCTTGCAAATATTTTCTCCCATTCTATAGGTTGTCTATTCATTCTGTTGATTATTTCCTTAGCTGCACAGAACTTTTAAATTTAATCCAATTCCATTCATTTATTTTTGCTGTTGTTGTGATTGTCATTTGAGTCTTCTTCATAAATTATTTGTCTACGCTAATATCTAGAAGAGTTTTCCCAACATTTTCTTCTATCAATCTTATGGTTACATGCCTTATATTTAAGTCTTTTATCTATCTTGAATTAAGTTTTGTGAGTGGTGAGAGATCTGGGATCCTATTTCATTCTTCTGCATGTGGCTATTTGCTTGTCTCAGCACCATTTATTGAATAGGGATTCTTTCCCCCAGTGTATATTGTTGTCTGTTTTGTCAAAGATCAGTTGGCTGTGTGTGGATGCTTTTATATCTGGGTTCTCTGTTCTGTTCCATTGGTCTATGTCTCTGTTTTTGTGCCAATACCATGCTCTCTTGGTTACTATAGGCTTGTAGTATAGTTTGAAGTCTGGTAACGTGATGCTTCCAGGTTTGTTACTTTTGCTTAAGATTAGTTTGGCTATTTGGGCTCTTTTCTGGTTCCAGATGAAGCGTGGAATATTTTTTCTAGATCTGTGAAATATGACATTGCGCCCCTAAGGTCACAAATGACTGATATCCATCTAGAGGATCAACTGAAACTGCGGACCTCCAAGCTGCAACTAAGTATTCAAATACTTTCCAACAAAAAGCAGACACAACAAAGTCATTAAAAGGTTAGTTAACTCTAAAATTAAAAAAATATTTTTTCATTTTTTGATTAAGTACATAGCAGTTAGATTTTTACAAAATAATGTACATTTTTAAGTGTATCTAATTGAAGTTTCTTGAATGCAGCCTTATTTGATCACAACTAAATTAATGCGGCCTTCCAACATGAAAGGTTCGCCCACCTCTGGTATAGACTTATAAGTGGATCTTGCTGTATCATAGAGTATATATATGTTCAGCTATAGTAAATACTTGTGAAAAATTTTCTGAAGTTTATTGTCTATATATATGTTTCCACTAGTAAGAACAGCAACAACAACAACAAAAACCCCAATTTACCCAGATAGAAACCAACGGCAACATTTTGGTATTTTAAGAAAAGCATAAAGATCAAATTTAAATATATGAATTTCTGACCTTAATTTGAATGACTTCCACATTTAATTAAAATCAAGTGAAAACTTAGTAAATGGTATAAAACTTACAGAGTTACAAGCGCTAATATCCTTATATTATGCTCATGAATACAAACACACTAAATTTAATGCACTCATATGTTAATCATAATACCAAAAAAGGGCAGAAATACAATATTGATCTTATGTAATAGGATGACCTAAAACATTAGTAACCACTAAAGCTTAGAAAATATTATGGAATATATCAGTAACATTAGGAAATGAATGACACAGGCTGTCAGTTTACTGGAATTCTCTATGGTGAGGCTGAAGCGTGCAGGTCTACTCTCATAATAAAGCCAGAACAGAGATCAGGAAAGCTCATAAAAAAAAAGAGTAATGAAAGACAGACCAAACAAGGCCAAGAGGAAAGGACAGGAGCCGAAGACTGAAAATTTGGAATGGTTAAAGGACCAGAAATCAAAGACATGGAAGCTAGGGAAAAAAGGGGGAAATTGGTGAATCTATGATAATGAGGCAAAACTGGGTATTTTTCCTGGTAATTACAGTACTCACTGAAATTTAAATAGTGAGGAATAATTAAAATAATAAAGTCTTGAGAGTTTCACTCCTGGACTGTCACCATACCTGTCCAATCTGTACTTCATCTGTGCTATGATAATGTTACTAAAACACAAGTTTAATTATATCATCCTCATAATGTAATTATTAATATAGGAAAACCTCCAGTGGCTCTCTAATGTCTCCTGGGAAAAGTCCAAACTTTCAGCTGCCACACAAGGCTCTCTGGAGAGAGGATTCACATGTGATCCATCTGATTATATGAAGACTCTGTCCCCAGGAGAGATGAACTAGTTAGATGCTTCCATACTTTAGTTCCATTAAGTTCTGTGCCAGTGATGTCCTCCCTATATACCTACGCCTAAAAAGGCTTTTTTTCATGCCTTTTCTTTATGGCCCAGACTGGACTTCATGTTCTCCATTAAACCCTCCTTAATTGCACCCATCTTTGCCTGCCAAAGTTCTAAGCACTCTTAAAGTTTTACATCCTCCATCCCTTTAGCTATCTTTGAATTTGTTTTGCAACTATTGCATACATTCATTTGGTTCCCACCTTCTACCTCCTTCTATGCAGCTATTTTTGTATATTGACTCCCCAGCTAAATTTGTCTGACAAAGAAAGATTCTTCTTTTTTTTCCCTTTTGCATCTATATGGCACCATACCATAAGACAAATAGTACTCAATAAATCTCTCTCGAGGAACAACGCTCTGTATTTTTACTTGTCCTTGGTGGACTTCCCATCCCATTCCCCACAATGGCTGCTTCAAAAATCTTTCCAATTCTTCTCACTTATCTGACCCTATCTTTCCCCTCTTCTACTTCCCTATCCTGTCTCCTCCTCCATGGAGAAGATTAAGATTATCCTTCACTTGCATTTCAAGAAAAATGAGAATTTACCTCAACTCTCCTTTCTTCTTTATTTTCAATTTCCAAGAGGGAGTTTTCTCTTCTAAGGCTTATTCTCCACTTGGGTCCTTGATGCCATTGCTCTCCATGGCCTCGGGTGTCTGACTCTATTAGTTACACCTTTCCAACTTTGTTTTTTTGGGGGAGGGGGGTAGGTGCACACTCACACAGGCTATATGTCAGAAAGTCACAGGTCATGACTGGTACCCTGAGGAAATGAAGGCCAACTGTCCCAGATTTACTGGCCCCTTCTCTTTGCAGTACTATGCAATCTAGCAATTTCAGAAAAATTAACACTCATTCATTCATTCTGTTTTTCAAAGGAAAGGTGACTCTTTTAAATGAATGAGCAAGTAAATGTTTTTCAACAAACACTCATGCTACTGAGAGAGCATGTCTGAGTCAACTATTAAAAAAAAAAAAAAAACTTCCCTTCTACACAATTGAAAAATTTGGACATAGATTTCTTTAAACTATTTATCATTTTTCTAAATGAAAATTAGCTCTAAAACTAATTAAAGAACAGAAACAATTCATTTAATTAGTTCCCAACCAATAGAAAGTAGTGTGCTTTGATATTTTTAACAAATGGGTCAAAAAACTGCTTAAATCTTTGAAATCTTTGTTTTTAGACCCTTCATTATAAAAATATTACACATTATCTTTTAATTAGCTTGTAAGACCACCTAATTGGCACTAGGAAAATGAAAATTTAATAATCTCTTTTCAACTAAAACTTTATATATTTGCTAATATAGATAAATAAAAAGAAATAAGAAGTCAACAATGTATTTCTTCCATTTGGATTGTCATATCTTTATGATATATCTTTTTTTAGCTTTGATGGCCAAAAAGCACAAACTCCCAAAACAAACAAAATCCCTGAAGTATCAGACTTTTAAATCACTCTTTCAAAAGTAATTAAACCAAGATTTTAAAAAGTAATGAAGCATATTCACCACGTAAGTCTTAATATATTTATTAATATATTTAGTGAAAGTAAAAATAATTTGTTTTCTGATTATATAGAAAGAATTATTTTAGGCCGGGCATGGTGGCTCAAGCCTGTAATCCCAGCACTCTGGGAGGCCGAGGTGGGTGGATCGCTCAAGCTCAGGAGTTCGAGAACAGCCTGAGCAAGAGCGGGACCCCCTCTCTACTAAAAATAGAAAGAAATGATCTGGACAACTAAAAAAAATATATATATAGAAAAAATTAGCCAGCATGGTGGTGCATGCCTGTAGTCCCAGCTACTCGGGAGGCTGAGGCAGAAGGATTGCTTGAGCCCAGGAGTATGAGGTTGCCGTGAGCTAGGCTGACGCCCGGGCAAAAAAAAAGAATTACTTTGTAAATTAAGTATTTCTTTTCTCATCTTTAATTTCTAACAACTGTATATAATTTTTACATATACATATATAATGCCTAACACTGTGGAAAATCTTTATAATTTGACATAAATAACCTACATTTATATAGGTTTATTCATTACATTTCTGTTACTGACGGGATACAGTATTTTAGACAAGATATTAGAGAAGGAGAAAAAGGTACAGTCACATTTCCAGAGTCCTTCAAAAAACCTTCCCAAAATTTCAATCTCCCAGAAAGCATAGGCAAGTGTACTCGGGCATAGGTAGACTTAGGACCTGCCTTTCCCACATTCCTGTTCTTTTTCCTAAGACAGGTAGGCAGGCATCCCAGGAGTAGCAACATATAACGTCCTAAGTCCCTAAGATGTTCATCTTCTATGTTACAGTAGTATTTTTGGCTGCTCTTGGGAATTAAATATTATAATTTCTTACGATTTCAATGGAGTCTAAGAATCTTATTATTCCTAAAATTAGAATAACTCAAAATTAATGAGTTAATGTAAAATTCCAAGACAAAAAGGAACCTATCTCATTATCTTTTAATAATACAAATTCATAACCACATCTTAAATTTAAACCTCAAAATTTTGTGAATAATTTTAAAATATCCCAATGCTAGTCTATTGTTCCTCATACTACAGTCTGTAAGATTATTCTTGTATACGTATTAGTTAAATGAAACTTTTTCAAGTTTTCTTGTATTTTGATGATAATGTAATACAAGTTAAGAAGGGCATATTCTGGATCATCTGAAAAACTACCTTAAAACAGAGAATTGCCATCTACTTCAGTGCAAAAAGTTAGCATCTGTATTTACAACTGTGTTAGCACTAAGCAATCATGAAAAGACATCATTTAATTTTGAATCCATTTGATCTCTAACTTTAAACCAAAAACTCTGGAGTTCAGTAAGCCTTTGTTGTTGGCTGACGTTAAAAGGGTTATGTACGTTATTTAAGAATAAAAATCACTGTCATTCAATTTATAAGTTGAAAACTTCAGCACAAATTATGGAATTAATGTGCATGACTGATTTTTGACCTGATAAATATGGCTTGACTACTGTATTATTTGAATGAGCTATAAACACAAGGCAAGTTATAAGAAAACTGCTGCAGTTGAAAAAGCCACGTTTGTCCAAATAGAAAAATATAAATGAATATAAAGTGATTTTTCATGTTTCAGACAGCTTTTTCTTCCCATAAATGTTTTATAAAATGGTTTGGACAAATACTTGAGAAAGACTTCAGTCTTTCTTTATGATCTATTTATTTTGTTTTATGTATGAACTCCTTAAAAAATATTTTTCTACTTACTCAAACATTGTAGTTTTATTATTAGTTGGTAGATTTAGCAGAACTATAATAATTCACCTATATTTACATATTAAGCAATAACAAAAATAATCCTACAATGTATTTAGAAGCAACCAGCTAAAAATCTACTATAGGCATAAAATGTCTGACTGAATTTAATATGCAATTATAAAATCATTTAACTCATTAAATCTAATTATATTAATTTTAGTAAGACCATGGTTTCATAATTCTTCACAGAGGCTTTGTGTTGGCAGTTTCCATATCTGAAACTTTTCTGAGCTGTTTTGAATTTCAATTATATTTTAAAATGTACTGTGCTGTCAAATCCAATTGACTGCAGAATCCAGTCTTCATACACACTCACACACACACACACACACACACACACACACACTCCACATAATATATAGTCTATGTAATATATATTCCACATATATTCAATTTCTCATATATATATATTTAGTCTGAAGTATGAATAAATTATCATATACCATTCAAATTATACCTTTTGGTACCTAATCATGGTTGAGCTATGAAAAGACTAAGTGATTACATATTACTAACATAATAAAAGTATAATAAAATGTCAAAATAAAACCATAATAAAACATGGTAAGGCTTTCTGAAAAGAAACTACTTATATGTTTTCATTGCAAGAACTTATGGAATTATTGTTTTTAATAATATTTAGTGCTTAATTTTCATTAAAGGTAAAATCTTGATATCTTCTGTATATAACTGAATCATTAAAAACTATGAATTCTGTCAGTATGGAGGTATATTTGTTGACTTTATTAAACCATTGCTTATTAATAAAATGTCATTATTCAAATTTTGGGGGTTATTTTTTTGAGCATTAGAACCAAAATCAAAGAGACTTTAAAAGTATGTGGGAGGGGAGATGGGACTTTAAGGGATGTACATTATGCAATTTAGTTTTTAAGCCCATGAAAAATATAAATATTCATTAGATCTATAAAATAAATCCTAAGTAATCAGAGTAGAAAATTACAGATTTAATTCTCATCTCTCACACAAAATGAAAAACAAAATGGATATATTTATAGATATATAACAAATAACCCTAAGTTTTATGACAAAATTTTTGTTTTTAAAAAAAAAGCAAGTTCCCTAAACTGATATAATCAAATATCTTATGTGCAAAAAGATTTTTTTTCAAAATTTGGTAGAAAAATGTCTTATTAAAATTATTGTAAGTATCCCCTATTGTTTTATCGAATTTAGAATAAACTGCTATTTCAAGTTGTTGGCCTCAAAAATAAAATAATTACTGGCAATTTGATGAAAAACTGTCATGAGTCTATGAGAATAATGATTTAATTATCTAAAATATTTTCTTTCTCCAAGTGAGAATATGCAAATTAATGCATATAAATACAAATGCACATATACATATATATGCATATAAATCCCATACAGTTTGAGTATCCCTTATCCGAAATGCTTGAGGCCAGAAGTGATTCAAATTTTGGATTTTTTTCAGATTTTGGAATATTTGCAGTATATATACTCACCTGTTCAGCATATGAAATCTGAAATGCTCCAATGTGTATTTCCTTTCAGCATCATGTCAATGCTCAAAAATTTCAGACTTTAGAGCATTTCAGATTTTCAGATTAGGGATGTTCAACCTGTATATATGTTTTTAGTATATCGTTGTGTGTATGTGTATACATATACTGAATCTTTAAAAGGATATCAGTTCTGTAATATATCATGAGTCGACATTTCATTCTTAAGTATTCCACATATATGACTACCGTAGAAACTATTAAATTCATTTTACTTCATTTTATCTTGAACTAAAGCACATAGGCTAGTACTAAATTTTTAAAATGTATTATTTCACATGTAAACAGTGCCATCTTCTGGCAGTTAGAACTATTTGTACATCTACATAAAATTCATTATAGTTTGTAACTGCCATTTTTTTTTGACAAGTTACATGCACAGATTGAGTAAAAATCCTTAGCCTAAAATCTATTAATTTTTTTCAAAATAACCTTTTAAAGAAGAACATTCTTCAGCATGTTTTCAAATAGATATAATTTAAAAGACTAAATCAGGAACCCTAGATTGTCTACTAAAAATTCCACTATTTAATGGATATTGAATCTTAGACTAATTGTACAGTCACTCTGGACCTCAGTTTCATTATCTGTACGATTGTTCAATAAATTAATTAAGTCACTTTCATTCTAAAATTTCATTTGATCACAGCTTTAGACAATTTTATGAGTATTTCTGCTTTTAGCACCCTAATATGAAATACAGGCTTGTTTATGATGCACTTTTAGTGATCTCTTTTATTAATATGAGTTTGGTTACACGCTGTTTGAATTTTCTTCAGAAAAAGATTATTAATTTATACTTCTATCTAGACTTCCCCTAAACAATATACATTAAAAAGATTTCATTGAATTGTGAAGAAAAGTAAACTCATGTAACTGAAAATAACGTGTCACTACATTAGTTACTACTACGAGATGGCTTAGATCAGGAAGCTATAGATCTTGTCTTTCTCTTTTCCAGAAAACTCACAGACATATGTGTTGCCTTCCTCTTGCCACACCCCTTGTCAGATTTAATATGCAAATATGCAATAACTTACTCTGTCTTCATTTTATTTTCCTACCATTATTTCTGGTTTAGTCCAATCTTCCTCACTTTTAAAACACCCTGTGCTGTGTATGTATTTTGCTAAACTGCCTTAAACAAAGCGATATATGGATTTTAAGATGCTTCCAGAAACCAGAGAATTCACAAAATAGGAAATATATCTAGTAAAAAAAAAAAAATACCAAAAGAGTGTAGACCTCACTAGTAACGAAAAAATGCATATTAAAGCAAGTCGCCCATTTTTCTTATCACTGAATGTGTGTCCTAAAGCTCAGTGTTTACACCTTCACTAGGACTATGAATTATTAAAATTATTTTCTTTCCTTTGGTCAAGGATGGGGGTCAGGGTATAGACGAGGTCAATACTTCTACATGTACCTTAGAAGAACTGTAAAAATGCACAATTGTTTTCACAAAGTAATTTGGTGATACTTATTAAAGGACAGAAAATACCACGAACTTTAACCCAGTAAGACCCCTTCCAGATTCTAGAACAAGGACATAAACCAAATTCTGAGAAATCTGTATTATATGTCAGTACATTGTCTATATGTATCAGGAAGTCATCTCAGTTTATTTTTTTTTTTCAAATTTTGACAAAATATATATATATAAAATTTACCATTTTAACCATTTGTAAGTGTATGTGGCATTACATATATTCATCTTATTATACAGCCGTCACCACCATCCCTAACATAAACCCTGTGCCCATTAAACAAACACTCTCCATTCCTGTCTCTCCCACTCCCACCAGCTCCTGGTAACCACTATTCTACTTTCTGTCTCTATGAATTTGACTATTTTAGGTACGTTATGCAAGTAGAATCATACAATATTTGTCCTTTTGTGCCTGGATTATTTCACTTAGCATAATGTTTTTAAGATTCATCCATGTTGTAGCATGTATCAGAATTCTGTTTCTTTTTAAGGCCAAGTAATATTCCATTGTATATACACACATTTTTTTTTTTATCCATTCATCCATCCATGGATGTTTGGGTTGTTTCCACCTTTTAGCTATTGTGAATGATGCTGCTATGAACATAAGTATACAAATATCTGTTCTGATTCCCTGCTTTCAATTTTTGGGGGTATATACCCAGAAGTGGAATTGCTTTGGCTTATTTTATATCAGTGAAATATTAGAAGCAATCATCATGTACACCAAATCGGAGAAATGCTAATTATGGTATATTAAAAAAGAGAAACACTCCGCAAAGATAAATGTACATGTTTTTGATAAGATGGGGTCAATGCCAAACCAAGGTCCCACAAGTTAATGAGTAGAAGTCCCTCCAAAACTTTTAGAATCTTAAGTGTTGTTCTGATAAATAAAAAACAGAACAAGCTGAGAGTCTGGCAGCTCTTCCTGCCAGAGCCTGTACCCTGTATTACAGGCTTGGCACTTAGGCAT
>CAUYSK010012885.1:0-71567 GCA_963575035.1 Avahi laniger
GGGACTACAGGCATGTGCCACCATGCCTGGCTAATTTTTTGTATATATTTTTAGTTGTCCAATTAATTTCTTTCTAATTTTAGTAGAGACGGGGTCTCGCTCTTGCTCAGGCTGGTTTCGAACTCCTGAGCTCAAACAATCCACCCGCCTCGGCCTCCCAGAGAGCTGGGATTACAGGCGTGAGCCACCGCGCCCGGCCAAGGAGACCCTTTTCCCACTTCACATAGACTCTGCCTGGCTTTAATCAGTGGACACTCTGGGAAGTAGAGGGCCACTTTGGTATCGTGGGAACCGGCAGCTCTGGTTGCTCCCAGAGCCACCAGCCTTGGCACAGACGTCAATATAGTCACTCAGAAAAAAAGAGAGAGACGAAAAACAAGAGACAGGTTCTTCAGTGCATGAGAGATTCCCCCTGGGGACTCTCTCAGAAATGCAGAAGCAGAGGCTATAGCCTAAGTCTGGGCTATTGCCAGTTGCAAGGCAGGAAATGAGGCCTGGGTAAGCTTTAGGTACAGTTACAATGGAAATGACTGGCCCAAGTGAGTGCTACTTGAATACTTATAGCCACTAAGAAGGACAGGCAGGAAGGACAGACAAGGCATGTTCTCTGACTGTGGTAGTCACCAAAAAGTCACCAAAAAGAGGGCTACAAAGGCAGGGAGTTATCTGAACTGCCCTCCTTAGGAGGATCGTGCATTTAGGACCTGATTCACTGATTGTCATCCTTAGTATTGCTCTGTGGGTGTTGATTTCTCTAAGAGGGCTAACCAGTGTCAAGGTTTGATGATATTTGAAAAGGTATTCTGGTACCAAAATATCATCTCAAAAATTATTTAGAAATTGCAAAGAGCAAATGTACTTTATGATCCAGATATCTGGCAGTCACTACTTTTACCTGGTGATCAAATTTAGCTTCACTAATAAGACAACTAGATATTATGTACCTTTTGCTGTGATACATTATGAAGTACACAGTATCACCTATAAAGTATTCTTGCCAAAAGTATTTAACCTGAATCTAATCAAGCTTCTAGGTCAGAGCTGTCCAATAGCAATATAATGTCAGCTACATGTAATTTTAAATTTTCCTAGCCATTAAAAGCACAGAAAAGAAGAAATAAATGGTACTACATCAAAATTAAAAACTTCTGCAGAGAGAAAAGGCAAACCACAGAATGGGAGAAAATATTTGCAAATTATATATCTGATAAGGATTGATATCCATAATATATAAAGAATTCCTGCAACTCAACAACAATAATAACAAAAGTGATTTAAAAATAGACAAAAGACTTGAATAGACATTTCTCCAAAGAAGATTTACAAATGGTCAATAAGAACATGAAAAGACTAATCATTAACATCACTAATCATTAGGGAAATGCAAACTAAAACCACAATGAGATGCCTTGCTGTGTCTTTTTGTAAATATTTGGAAAAGAGGCAACGCTTTAGCTGAAATAGTTGCTTGTTTCAGAGGATATTGATTTACTTCATCTGATCAGGAGTTAATTCATCCTATGTTCCTGTTACCACTCCTTACAATCATCTAGCATCAAGGGGCTTGGCATGGTGAGGGAGTGAGGCAGTCATAAACTAATATTTTAAATATAGACTTCATGCCCCCTGGGTTCTCTAAAGGAACGTGGCTTCCCCAATTCCTTCTGAAACAGCTCTTGAGAACCGCTGTTTGTGATGAGAAATGGTACTGATGTCTGATAGCCACTGCATCAGGGCGGTGAGGAGGAGGCAGTCCCATGTGTCCTTGGCTCGTTATCTTCTTGGCCTGGAATTAGGAGCTCAAGCTCATGTGCAACACAGCCTTGTGCCTCAAAAATACCTGAGACAGTTGCTCAGGGAGAAGGAGTACACTTAATTACCTTCCAACTTGGATTTTCCCTCTGGACGTATGAAGCAAGTATAGGAGACATGAAGTAGACCCACATTCCTCAGGCCTTACCATTTCAGTGTTTTCCAGACTTCTAGCTGCCAGTATCTGTATCTTCTTGGTGCTTGAGGATTTAACCTGGAAACTTGGAAGATCCCTAGGCTCAAGATTCATGGCAGTTCAGAAGTGCTGGAAAATTAACTGCCCTATCCTCCAGGAGCATCCTTCAACCAGTGAATGATGGGAGATGATGTATAAATATTCTAGCAACCTCATCCCTTGGGTAGGATAATTCTGAGGTATGTGTGGTAGACTGTTTCTCAGAGTTCCCCTTCAAGATTAAGCTGTAGTTGTCCTCTGTGTAGTCGGCTTAATAATTCACTTTTTATTGGCTGTCTTCCTTTCCCTGACTCACTTCCTCACTCTCTTGCTGATATTTCCTTGGATTGTCTCCCAAATAAACCACTTGCTCTCAAATCCTTGTTTCAAGCTCAGCTTCTGGAGGACCCCAAACTAAGATAGTTCTCCAGTATAAGTTAGCATCGTTAAGCATACATTGTTGGAGAGTCACTAAATGAGAGAGGCACTTCCTCGTCATCTTATTTCTCCCTCTCCCCATCCAAGGCAGCAGGGACTGTGCCCAGCGATTTGCGGACTATACTGTATGTACTCTCTTCTGTCTAATGTCTTCTCTGTGAAGATGCACTGTAGGGAGGCTTTTACTCCATGTGACACTTAAGGCACCATAGTCATCATGAAACCCAGCAATTGCCTGGCCTTTGCAGTCTTCTGATAGCTTTCCCATACATTAGCCCTCACAACAACCCCAAAGGTCGGTCTTATAGATCCTTATTTAATAGATGGAGAAACTAAAGTTCAGAGGTTTTCCCGGGATTACTTGGTAGTACATCACTACAGGCCAATTGGAACCTGAAACAAGCAACACAAGCTGAAAACTCTTATTTTCTCTACAGGACACTGAATTTTGAATAAAGATTCAGTTAACATAGTAGACTTTTCTAAGACTTTGGGGTTTGGAAAGGTCACTGGACCAGGACAGGAAAGAGGAAGAAGACGACATATCAATTCTCAGGGTGCGATATATTGGATTCTTCCAGATGCTCCATGAGCTGTGTCTATTGCACCATAGCATCCTATCTGAGATCAGGGCTTCCAAAGCAAAGTTTGAATTTTTGTTGCACCACTTACCAGATGTGTGACTTTCAGTGAATTACTTAATCTGAACCTCAGTTTCCTCAACCGTAAAACATAGACAAGAATAATATTTCTCATGGCGCTGCCGTGGGGATAAAATTAGACAGTGTATTTAAAGCTCTTCACGAAGAAGGTGCCTGGCATGTAGTGGGAATGTAAAAGAGAAGATAGCTATTATTAGTAGACTAGTATCCATAACTTTTATTTTTTGGCATGAATTAATAATTTAACAAAAAGCAGACATCATTTTCGTTGGCACCTTGCTAGAAACAAAGTTGTTGTTGAATGATTTCTTGTAGTAGTTTATTGTTATTTTTTCTTTTTGATTTTATTTTATGTAAAACAGGACTAGATGAGACAGGTCTTTCCAATTGTTTTCTCTCCAGCTAAATAGCCAGTTAAAGCTCCCTTCCACTCCACCCTGCCCCCTGAAAAAAAGGAAAAAGAATTATATAAGAACTTTTGGAACCATAATCCAGAAACCTGAGCATCTTGCATTTTAGCTTTTCTTGGAAAATTTTCATGAACAGCCTTGTGCTGTAGTTTTAAATGGCATTGGGATGCCCATCTCCTGTCCCTAACCCTAAGCTCCTGAACATGATTTATATTTCTCTATTTTAAGCATCTGCAGATTTATGAGACTTTAAACTCCATGGTTGAAGTCATTGGAGGTTTAAAGGGATTATGTAGGCCCAGCAGAACCTGGAGGTGTATAGGTTGTTTAAAGGATTTATCAGCATTTCCATGTTAAAACACACTTCTCAAAGATTTTCATAGCCTGGGGGTCTGAAACTATTTTGGGTATAGGAGCAAATTTTTAGGAATTCTTGTAAATGGAAAAAAAGAAATCCCATACCTCTATTGCTTCTTGCTTTGTTTGTCTGGGTATGACTCTACCCCTCAATACCTTTCATGTAAAGCTGGTTCTGTCTTCTCTGGGGTTTCCCTTCTCTCTGTTTCTGTCCTCTCTCAAGCAGTTAATCTCTTGGTGTTCCTCTATGTTCACCATTCACAAACTCGGCCTCTGACCTGTGAACCTAACAGCAGCTGGAGGCTTCCTTCCCTGCCCTTGGCTCCTTGACGTCAGGGGAAGGCTGCGGTGGGTGGCAACGCCTCGTGGCATGGGGTGACAGATCTCCTTGTTTACACCAGAGGGAGCAATGACTCCGTGGCTGAGAGGGGCTGGCTAGAGTCAACAGTTTCCAAATGAAGTGTCCATTCAAGGCAAAGCACACAGGATGCCTAGGCAGCTAAGTTTAGGAGAAGCTGTAGTGAGTGACCTTGAAAATATGTTCAGGGCACAACGTGAACACACGTGCTTTGTCATATTCTACCAATGCTGGGGACAGCCAACATTCTTCTCATTGCCAATAATTATGTTCATCAGCCTCCATGTCTTGCCTCTCAGGTTTCTTCCAAGTCCCAGCTCTGCCCACCCTGTCAAACCAGTGTGGGTGTAGGGAACGTGATCACATTTTAATAGCAGCCTGCACCAGACATCACTGGGAAGGAAATCAGAGCAGCCATTCCAAAGTCAAGTAAAAATAACTTTTGTGAATACATTCTTTATCATTCCATTTACGTAAACTTTAGAAAAGACAAATCTATTCTATAGTGACAGAAAGGCTGGTGATTGCCTGTGGCTAAGGTAGGGGCATATTGGCTGAGATGTGGTGCAAGAGAACTTTTTGGGATGCTGGAAATGTGTCTTGATTGGGACGATGGTCACACAGGTATATATAAAGTTGTAAACATCCATTAAAATATACAATTACAGTGGATATGAACTATACCTTGATTTAAAAATGTCTGCTGTGCACCCATACGGCTCTTCATTCCATTGCACAGACAATAGAGAGCTGAGTGTGCATCTCGGAATGCTCCCCATCCAGGGGTGTTGGTGAACCAGCCTACGCTGTATATCCATGGAGGGCATGAATAATCCAAAGCAGTAGATAAAACACCTAGTCAGTTATAATTGACCCCGGAATGTTTTCTGCGCATTTACATTCCCCAAGTACAATCTGACTGATGGGCAGGAGGACTGGGCAGCCAAGAAATGTGGTAGGAGAAGCCAGATTAAACAATTACAAGGAAGAGACAACAAAAGGGTGACTGGCCAAACAGATGATAAAGAACTGTTGACTTTGTAATGTGAACTGCGTATTGCACAAGGGGATTGGTGAGGTAGAGCAGATGCTCATTAGAAATCAAACCGACCACATTGAATGGTCCTGGCATCTGGATAACAGGAGGTCTTCATCAGCTCCACCTTTTCCATATCTCTAATTAAAATTTTGACATTACTTAAATCAGTACAATGCTCTATTCATTCTGACGTCCAAATATCCATTTTAAAGTTGGCTGGGCTCCCCCCAGAGGATGATGTAAATAGATGGAGAGATAGAGCTAAGATTTAGAACATTGGATTTTTGTCCTGGCTGTATGACCTTCTAGAAAATCACTTGTTCTGTTTATTTATTTGTTCCTTTACCCATTTGTTCAATAAAATTATCAAGCACCTACTACAAACCAGGCAGTTTGCAGGACACTGGGAATGTATCACTGCAGGCTCCACTTTCCTCATCTGTAAATGCCCACTGTGGGATCCCTGCACCACCCCGACTGCTCTGTCAACAGTTGGCATGAGTAGCGATGGGGTCAGGCTCCGAGACTCACTCTCCAACTTCCCTGGTCTGTATCTTTCGAAAGGGTAACTCCAGGCCACTGAAAGCATCTTTGCCATAAAAATTCCATGGAAATGAAATTAAGCACCTTAGTTTTATTTGTTGAAAATCTGCTCTTAGAAACCTTCTAAGGCAGTTTTAAAATTAATTCATTATTGCTTCAAAGCACAAATTCACATATAGTTACAAATTGAGTTAACATTTTATCTAGGGCAAGGCAACAGACCAATTTTTTTGTTAAGCTTTTCTCTCTAATTTGCAGTGTTGACTGTCCCCTCTAAGCCCCTCTCCAAGCAAAATTTAGAGGTCAGTAGACACAAAATTACTTCTCCTCTTGAAGTCCTCCTCACACTTATTTTCAAGCATCCAAGATCTTCCAGATCATCAAATCAACCCTCAGATAATAGTCTGATAGAGTGGGATCCAGATTCTACTCTATCCATTTATAACGTATGACCCAATGAAAATTCCCTAACTTCTTTGTGCCTCAGTTTCTTCATCTGGAAGTGGGAATAACAATATCTACTTTGAGTTTTTGTGTAGTTTAAATAAGATAATGCATATAAAAATACTTAACATAATACCTAGCCAATAGCAGAAAACCAGCAGTGGTTGTTATTAAAGCCTAATAGAGATGAAGGCTGGAGACTGAAGAGAAAAGGTCCACCACAGAGTGGGAAGTGCTCCACTGGTTCTTGGAGGGGAGGATCTGGGACCTTCAGCCTTTGTCAAGTGGCTGGCTGCTGAGCGGGGAGAGGACCTTCAGATTATTAAGCTCAGAAGGGCATGTTATCTGGGAAGATTGACATTCTAAGAGGGAAAATAAGTCATTCACATACTCTTTACCAAAGAATGAGTGGGCTTTTTCTCTTTAATCCAGCATCCAGCTATAGGAGGAATGCATTTATGTTGAGGAAAAATCATGCTCCAGCCAGCTGTGATGACCATACCAGCAGATGCCACAGTCAGGTGACCTCCACGTGCCCCCAGGAAAGGTTGATATCTGTTGGTCCTTTCCAAAGAAGGCACTGTTTCACCCAACAGGTCAAAATCAGTGTCACAAAGAGGGCTGAGAACCTGAAGATGAAGCAAGCCTGCTGATCCAAGAAAAACAGACAACTGGCTCAGGCTGTGATTAACATTGGTTGGAATTCACAGCCGGGAGAACAATGACCACATTCATGACCTGAACTTCTGCTTACTCTCCTGTTCCAAAGTCCTTCATCTTCCCTCCGCACAGACAGCCAACTGTGCTATGAGATTTGTGGTGTTAGCACCTGGAAGTATTGGATTGGCTTGATTACTGTGTAACAAAATCTAACATGAATGATGGGAAAATGTAGTTACAAGATGCAAATCTATTGTAATTGCTAGGAACCCCAAATAAAAACCCATTACACTGTACAGCTCCACACCAGCATAGGCAACAACTTCCTCTTCCACTATTTTATATTAAGTATCAAGCACAGAGCTTCTTCGGTGACCAACCATTCTGATGTGCTGGGGACTGATGCTTCTGGTTTTAGCACTGAAAATTCCTGTGTCTTCAGAAACCCCTCCGTCACAGGCAGCCTAGGATGATTGGTCATTCCAGATGTGGCACATAATAGATGGCCAATAAATTTTTGTCAATCAAAAGAAAAACATTAAATAAGCAGAAGTGTAATTGTATTTATAATTAAAATATAATACATTACATTAACTGCTATGGATAGGAGTCTACCTCTAACAGATACTGATTTGAGGTTGAATTTAGTGAAACCAGCGTACTAGTTTGATGATATGTAGGCCCAGTTTGGGATTTTTCAATACCTTCTCATTTCTGTCCCTTCTTTTGACCTTAGTTTATACATCTGGCCAATTAGACAGCAACAGGCCACATAGTTTCAAAACTGTCAAAACATGACTAGGATTTCTAAAGTCTATTTTCCTAATTGTTAACTTTCCCATCCCGTCTACATAGAAGCCAGGTGTTTTAATATGATACGTAACATACCCCTGAGAAGGGAGGAGCATTTGTCCAATCAAAGTTTAACAATCCTTTACTGAGTGATCACTCTGGGCACTGGGCTGGGTGCCACGAGGCATTCAAAATGAGTGAAATAGGATCCTTGCCCTTAGCAGCTCTCTATCTAGGGGGGATGTGTGAATAAACACACATGAATATTTATGATGTGAAGCAGACTTGATACAGGTAAGCTATTTTAATGATTTTAATTGTGCCCTGTGTGACTATAGGAGAGAGGGAGATTGATTTCGAGATGTTAGGATTGCCTGCTTGAAGGGGGTGAATTTGAGGGGGCCTTTGAAGAAAGCATAGCACTTTGAGTGTTGGCTGTAACTGAGAGTAACTTTCCAGGTAGAGGGACGAGTATGGGGGTGGCAATTAGTTGCATTGGGCCACTCACTGCATAACTCTGACAACAGGGCTTTAACTAAATAAAGGCGCGTGATTCTCACAAAACCAGAAGTCCAAGGCTGATGCAGCAGCTTCAAGGTGCCATCAGGGCCCCAGGCTCCTTCTCTCTTTCTGCTCCACCATCCTCAGCTTGCAGTTTTGCTGATTTATGTTCCCAAAATAGTTGCTCCACCTCAAGCCTCATGTTTGTGGACCAGGCAGGAAAAAGAAGAAAGAAAGAAGGGTAGGAAAGAAAGGAAAGAAGGAAAGGAAGGAAGGAAAGGTGGGGGGAGGCAGGGCATGTATGAGGAGTGCAAAATATTTCCGCAAATCCTTAGCAGACTTTCTTTTCAGTCATATCTCATGACAAGAAACTCTCGGCCACCCCTATCTGCAAAGGAGTCTGGGAAGGTGCACATTTTAGCTGGACACATTGCCCTCCTGACTACTATTGCAGTTCTGTTAGTGGAGGGGCAGGGCAGAATGGATTTGGGGCAGGTCACCAGCAGTGCCTGTGCCTTTGAGCAGAAGATTAGAGATGGGGACAGGGAAGAGATTGCTGGATAAATGAGAGAATGAAGAGTAGAATCCTGTGCCTGGAATGGAGTAGGTGCATGTGTGTGTGTGTGTTGGGGTGGAAGGCAGGACAAGATAGGGGGGGATGGTTTTATAAGGTGTAGGGAGGAGTAATCTGAAGAAAATATTGGAAAAATATGAGCCAAATGCAAAAGACATGTGGCTTTCACCTGTCTCCTTAATTTGTCTGCAAAAGTGCCTGAACAGGCTAGATGACTCTGTGTTTCACGTTTCATGGGATGGCATTTACCCTTAACTCCCAGCCTTTTCCCTCCTCAGTCTCATGTTACCAAGCACTTTGGATAGAGGTATAAAAATCACCACTTGCAAACCTGTACCCTCAGGTCCATATCAGAAGAAGATGCTAGAAATACAGCATTTTCTTTCCCTAAAATTTACCTCATATCCATATTTCAATTTCATATTATTATTCCTCTAGTATATTGATCAATTCCTTTAATTCCCTTGGGCACCGTACCATATCAGCCTTTTCACCATGAAACAATTGTAATTTTACTTTTGCTAAATACTAATGAGGAAAACAAATGTATATACAGAAACATAATACTAATCAGAAATAAACATATATAGTTACAGTTCTGTATATATATTAATATTTCTGATTAATATTCAACAGCGCTAAAATCATTGCATGTTTTACACACACACACACACACACACACACACACACACACACACACCCTCTCCCCCATGTATTTCCCATCTATAGCAGTCTTTCTGAGAGTCAGATTTGTTCCTTAACTTTGCAATTTCTTTTGTATCTTGGGGAAATTCTACTTTGCTCACTCTCTAAGCCATAGCTCTGGTTAATTTTTCCATTGCTTGCTTCCGGTCTTCGTTTCTTTCAGGGCAAGAGTTTCTGAAGATAACATTAAGCATAAAGAATAGTTGAAGAACTGTGAGGATCCTATGAGTATTAGGGAAAGTTATAACGTTGTTATTACTCTAAGCCAGGGGTCAGCAAACATTTTTTTTTAAGTGCCAGATAGTATTTACTGGCAATAAATACTTTCAACTTTGCAGGCCATATGGTCTTTGTTGCAACCACTCAACTCCGTCCTTGTAGCACAAAAGCTGCCATAAACACTAAATAAACTAATGGGCATGGCTGTGTTCCAATAAAACTTTATTTATAAGACTCCTGTTCAAAGTGAACAGCAGGAGGAGACTCTCTACCTTGCTGGTGCCTCCCTACTATTTCTTATTGTGTTGTCTTCTTATTATCATCTTTATTCCACATTTGTCTTTCTTTCTCTTTCATCCTAAGCTCTCTGTTTCTTTCTTTTCCATATCTTAATTCCTTTCTTGTCACTTGCTGCAAGATGTAAAGACCCTCTTAGCCTCTTGAGATGGCAATTGGAGAGGAAACATTACTCTTCCTTGGGCCCACTTGGTGACAGAGAGGCTTTTGGGCTGACTGGGTTGTGTATCTGGCCACTTCTTAAGTACATGTAACTCTTCTTGAATAGTTTAAGATATCTTTTATCTTTTAGTTTATTAGGTGCAGAATTTCTCTGGCTTCTGTGGACCTAAAGCTCTGAAATGACTAAAGGTGCCTTTCTCTTAAAATGTCAGTGGAGACTGAGGTATATTTGAAGCTTCTTTAGTCTTTTCGAGTTCCTTCTTCTCTTCCAGATAGGTACAAGCTGACAGAGGACATGGGCGTAGAGTGTATGAAGGCGACTTCCTCAGAGCCTGTAAAAAGTCTCTAATGCTTTACCCCCCGCAGATTTCCTCACTCAAGCAGGTTTTTTGGTCACCACATGCTTCCCCTAAAGACAGGATGAGAGGGAACGGGCTTCAACTGCACCAGGAAAGATTCAGCGTAGAGGACAGGAAGAGCTTTGGGGCTGTCACAACTGTGTATCAAGCAAGGCCAAGACCAGGGGATGTTTTGGTGTTCCCTCGGAATTGTTAAAAGAACAGGACAGATTACTTCCTATCCTCACTCTAAACAGAAAATAGTGTGACAAAGGAAACAGCTTTCTGTTAGAAATTTCCTGTGCAGTACGGACTGAGGGCTGCGAATCAAGATTTGAGGCCCAAATATCTTCCACCCGCTTCCTTTATGCAGACCAGCCCTCAGGATGCTGGCTGCTCTTGCGACAGGGAAGGCCACCCACCCTTCCACTTTCTGAGTGACATTAATAGTCTCCCACCTTCAGAATTTCCTATTCCTTTCTTTTTTCTCTCTGCCATGTCTCCCCCGTAGCTTTTTAGTTGTGCATGGCCAGCTCCATTTTGAAAAAACAAAACAAAGTAACCATTTGGAAACTTGACATCCTGTCTAGGTACTGTCTTATTTATTTTCTTTTTCACTGCCCCCACCTCATGAAGAGATGATTCCCCTCTGCCGCTTCCATCCCTCACCACACAGGCCCCTGTCCCGCCTGCAGTGGGGTTCTGTCCTGGGCTTTGCTCCCTCACCACATACTCTGCCCCACAACCGGGTTCTCCTCTCCTCTTTCTCTCTCGAAGGTCACTTGTAACCTGCCACTTAGCCGAGTCCTGTCTCCATGTCTCAATTCTCACTGCCCCTCACCTCCCTGCGGCATCTGACATTTTTGACCCCATCCCTCTCCTGACACCCTCTAGCTTGGTCTCCACGGCCAGCATGTTCCCTTCACTTGTGTCCCTCTGGCCTGTCTTTTCTTTCGGTTATTGGTTTCACTTCCCCACCTTGCCTGGGGAGGCTGGGTGGCAGGCTGTTACAGAAATTCAAGATCGCAGAGCTGAAGGCTGGGCTCGGATGGCATTAGAGGGAAAAGGGGGCAACAAATGAATTTTCAAAGGAAAACACTGGCTTATGACAGGTTCTAGTCTGTGAAATTGGAATAATGAAGTCAGGAAAATGGGAAGGGGTGCTGGTTCTAAGGCAAATTTGATTTGAGTAGAAAGCAGAACATACAAGTGGATAATTCATCCAGAGAGGAAAGTTAATGGAAATGGATAGAAAACCTTTTATCTCATTTGCTCTTACTGCTTCAGCCAGCTCCTAGCTCCTTAATCAATATTTCCAGCTCCCAAGCCCTCTCCCAGGCGCTATGCTGACAGTTCTAATTGTCAATTGGACATCACCACCTGAGCACCCATCATCACTTCAGACTCCAGGTAAAAGAGGAAATGTGCGTAAAAGTGGAACAGCGTGGAAACCGGCCCGTGTCATGGATTCTGCTGTGCAACTTCAGGCAAGCCACTCTACCCTCTACGTCACAGATTTCCTCATTGATGAAATGAGGAGTCCGATTAAGTTATACTTACTTAATCACTTGCCCTTCTTTCCCCAGATTGGTTTTTTTCCTGTCAGTCGTGCCACCATTCTCTCAGTTACCTAGTCTCCCGAGGAGGCACGGTGGACTCCTGGTCACCACCCCTCCCTCTTTCCCGCCCACACCTGCTCCACTCCATATATAAGCCATCACACACGCTATTGCGTTTCCTTCCCATGGCTTCCACAGCTTTCCATTTCAGTCCACAGCCACACCCTTGTCGCCGTGCTTCGCCCCTCTTCCTGCACAGTTTCTACTCTGACTCCTCATTCCAGCCTTATGGGCACATCACCTTCCTAAAACACCTCTTCCATCCTGCCCCATGCTATCCCCTCCTTCCGTAGATCTTTGAATAGGGGCGCAGGGATCCTTATCTCTCTCTCTCTCTCTCTCACACACACACACACCCCTGAACATATTTCTTCCTCCACCCTGGCATTCTTATACACCATGTGAAAAAGTTTCCCTAGGCGATGATTTTCTCCCTTTATCTCCCTTTATCTCTCCCTCTCTCTCTCTTCCTCCCCCCGCCCATGGTAAAGAATCCACATTATGAAAATTTCAGTATTTAAATATTACATATATATTTTATAGACCATGAAAGCCCCATATAATTCCCCTCAAGATAACTGGTCTTTCCTTGTAAGCACATATAGCTTTATTTCCTTTGTTTTTTTTAAAAAAATTGTTGTTTTTCAAAGCAGCTTTATTGAGGTATAATTGACATTTGGCAAATTGCATGTATTTAAAGTGTACAATTTGATCAGTTTTGACATACGCATGCACCCATGAAACCATCGTCACAATTAAGAGCATATCCATCACCTCCAAAAGTTTCACTGCTCCCGTCAGTAATCCCACCCTCTCACCTCTCCCTTCCCAGTCCCCCACTCTGGTTATCTCTAGACAACCAGTGGTCTGTTTGCTGTCAGTATAGATTACTTTGCATTTCCTAGAATTTTATAAAAATGAAATCACTTAGTGTATACTCTTTTTTTGTCTGACTTCTTTCCCTCTACATAATTATTTTGAGATTCATTCAAATACCGGGTAGTATTCCATTGTATGGATATATCATAATTTGTTTATTTGATCACTTGTCGATGGATTTTTGGATCACCTCCTGGTTTTGCCTGTTATAGATGAAGTTGCTGTAAGCTACATTTGCTTACAAATCTTTACATGAATTTATACTTTTATTTCTCTCCAAGAGTGGAATGGCTGGGTCACACGGTAGGTGTATGTTTACCTAGTTAAGAAACTGCCAAACTGTTTTTCGAAGTAGTTGTACCATTTTTCATGCTTACCAGGAGTGTAGGAGATTTCCATATCACATCCTCACCCACATCCTCACCAGCACTTGATATGTTCAATCTTTTAAATTTTACACATTCTAATAAACCATAGTATCTCATTGTGATTTTAATTTGCATTTTCCTAATGGCTAATTGGATTATTTTCTCAAGTGCTTATTTGCAGTCTATATATCTGCTAGAGTGAGTGTCTATTCAAATCTTTTGCCCAATTTTTAAAAATTGGGTTGTTTTCTTATTATGAAGATTTGAGAGTTCTTTATATATTCTGGACAGAATCCTTCATTAAATATGTGATTTTCAAATATTTTCTACCAGTCTGTGGCTTGTTTTTTTATTCCATTAGCAATGAGTTTTGAAGAACAGAACTTCTTAATTTTGATGAAGTCAAATGTATCACTTTTTCATTTAGGGATTATGCTTTTGGTGTCATATTTAAGAAATCTTTGCCTACCCTAAGGTCACAAAGATTTTCTTCAATGTCTTCTAGAAATTTTATAGTTTTGGGTTTTACATTTATGTCTATGATCTATTTTGAGTTAATTGTTGTATAAGATGTGAGATATGGATCTAAGTTCATTTTTTTGTGTATGGATATTATAATAGACAGAATAATGTCTCCCCTCCAAAAAAAAAAGCTATCTGTGTTTAAGTTCCTGTAACCTGGGGCTATATTAGGTGACATAGCAATTGGGAATTAACAATGCAAATGAAATTAAGGCTGCTAATCAGCTGACCTTAAGATAGGGAGATTATCCTGAATTATCTAGATGGGACCAATGTAATCACAAGGGCTCTTAAAAGTGAAAGTGGGAAGCTGAAGAAAGAACAAGAGAGATGGTAGTGTGAGATGAATGTGGCCCATCAATGCTGGTTTTGAAGGTGAAGGAAGGGGAACATAGGCCAAAAAACACTGGTGACCTCTAAAAGCTGGAAAAAACAAAGAAAAACCAAAAGAATTGTTCCCTAGATCCTCCAGAAAGAACACATCCCTGCTAACATCTTGATTTTAGCCCAGTGAGATCCATTTTGGATTTCTGACTTCCAGGACTCAAAGGTAATAAGATTTGTGTTGTTTTAAGCTACACAGTTTGTGGTAATGTTTTACAGGAGTCATAGAAAACTTATACAGATTTCCAGTTGTCCAAGCACAATTAGTAAAGACAATCATTTTTATGCTGAATCCCCTTTGATCTTTGTTTCAAATCAATTGATGATATACATATGGTTCTGTTTCTACACTGCATTTTATTCCATCAATCTATCTGCCTGTCTTTACACCAATACCATGTTGTCTTGATTATTGTAACTTTATAAAAAGTCTTAAAATTGGATAGCGTAAGTCCTCCAACTTTCTTTTTCTTAGTGTTTTGGCTTTTCTGGTTTCTTTGCATTGAGTCAGCTTGTCAATTTCTACAAAAAAGCTTACTGGGATTTTGACTGGGATTGCCTTACTCAATTTGGGGAAAGTAGATGTCCTAAGAATTTTGAGTCTTCTGATCCATGACACAGTATTTCTCTCCATTTACTTAGATCTTCTTTATTTCAGCAATGTATTGTAGCTTATATTTTAAAAATCAGATTGTCTTCATATTTCACATTTTCAATTCTAATACAGTGATGTTTTCAGTGAAGTTCTAAATCTTCGTTGCTAGTGTATAGAAATACAACTTATTTTTTATACTGGTCTTATATCCTGAAATTTTGCTAAACTCATTATCAGTTTTAGTAGTTTTTTTGATGGATTTCATGGAATTTTCTAAATAATAATCATGTCATCTATGAATAAAGACAGTTTTATCCCTTTCCCTCCAATCTGGATACTTTTAATTTCCTTTTCTAATTGCACTGGCTAGAACATCTAGTACTTTGAATAGGAGTGAGAGTAGACATCTTTCCCTTGTTCTCATCTGAGGGGGAAAACATTCATTCTCTCACACTAAGTATGCTATTGACTATAGGTTTTTTGTAGATGCTCTTTATTCAGTTGAGAATGCCTCTTCTATTCCTAGTTTGCTGAGAGTTTTGGTCAGAAATTGACAGGGGATTTTGCCAAATTATTTTCCTGTATCTATGTAGATGATCACATGGTTTTTCCTTTTTAATATTACATATTAGTTTCCTAGGGCTGCTGTATCAAAATACCACAAGCAGGGTAGCTTAAAATAATAGAGTTTATTCTGTCACAGTTCTGGAGGCTAGTCTCTGAAATCAAGATGTCAACATGGCCACGTTCCCTCTAAGACTCTGGGTAGAATTTTTCTGTGCTTCTTCCTAGCTTCTGGTGGTGGCTGTCAATCCTTGGCCTTCTTTGGCTTGCAGCTGCATCATTCCAGTCTCTGTCTCTGCCATCACATGGCGCTCCCCTGTGTGTCTCTGTCTTTACATGGAGTTTTTTTTTCTTATTAGGATACCAGTCATATTGGATTAGGGTCCACCCTAATGATCCCATCCGAGCTTCATTATATCTACAAAGACTTTATTTCCAAATAAGGTTACATTCACAAATACCTGGGGTTAGGACTTCAGTGTATCTTTTTTGGGAGTACAGTTCAACCCCATAACTCATGGTAAGTTACACTGACAGATTTTCAAATATTAAACCAACCTGGTATCCTCAGGATAAACCCACTTGGTCATGATGTTATTATCCTTTTTATATATTATATATTTGATTTGCTAAAATTTTATTAAGAATTTTGCATAATATTCATAAGGGATAGTGGTCTATATATATATATGTATATATTTTTTATATGGCCTTTGTTTAGTTTTGGCATCAGAATAATGCTGACTTCATAGAAATAGTTGGGAAATATTCTCTCCTCTTCACGTTTCTTGAAGAGTTTTTGTGGAATTGGTATTATTTCTTCCTAAATGTTGCATAGAATTTTCCAGTAAAGCCATATGAATCTTGAGTGTTTTTTTTTTTTGTGGAAAGCTTTTAAGCAACAAATTTAATTTCTTTAGTAGATAAATGGCTATGTAAGTTACCTATTTCTTCTTGAATGAGCTTTAGTAGTTTGTGTCTTTCAAGAAATTTGTCCAACTTGTGTAAGTTGTCAAATTTATTGGCATAAAGTTGTTCATAATATTCCCTTATTATTCTTTTTATGTCTATAGAATCTGTAGTGATGCCACTTCTCTTATTCCTGCTAATAGTAATTTGAATTTTCTCTCTTATTTTCTGATAAGTTTGGGTAGAAGTTTATACATTTTATTGATCTTCTCAAAGAATCCACTTTAGGTTTCATTGACTTTTTTCTTTTGCTTTCCTGTTATCTATTTGATTGCCTTCTGTGCTGATCTTTTTTATTTCTGTTCTTCTGCTTTGGTTTCACTTGTTCTTGAGGTAGAATAGGAAGTCATTGATTTGAGACCTTTATATTCAAAATAGGCATTTAGCACTATAAATTTCTTTCTAAGTACTATTTTAGTCATATCCCACAGAGTTTTATATGATGTGTTTTCATTTGTATTCACTTTGAGATTCTAATGTCCCCTTTGAATTCTTAATTGACCATAGATTATTTAGAAGTATGTTATTTAGTTTCCAAATATTTGTTTTCCATTTTTTTGTTATTGATTTCTAATTTAATTTTATTGTGGTCAGACAACATACTTTGCATGATTTTTAAAAAACAACTGAGGTATAATTTCTATGCCACTTTGCATGATTTTAATTCTTTTACACTTATTGAGATTTGTTTTATGGCTTAGCATATGGTTTATCTTGATAAATGTTACCTGTGCACTGGAAAAAAAAACGTGTATCTGCTGTTATTTAGCGGAGCGTTCTATAAATGTCAGTTAGGTTAAGTTGATTGTTCAAGTCTTCCATATCTTTACTGATGATCTCCCTCCTTATTCTATCAGTTATTGAGTTATACAGATATTAAAATTTCAGACTATAATTATAAATTTTTCTATTTCTCCTTGCAGTCCTATCAGTTGTGCTTCATGTATTTCGAAGCTCTCTTATTAGGTGCAAATGCTTTTAGGATTGTTATGTCCACTTGATAAGTTGAAATGTCCCTCTTTATCCCTAGTAATATTCTTTGCTCTGAAATCTTCTTCACCTAATATTAATGAACATTTAATATTTTAATGGAAATTGCCAACTTTCCTCTAAAAAATTGTCTGTGTCATTATGTAAGGTGTTCCCTCATTCTGGTCCACATCTATTGAGATTTTGATACGAATCTTCCTCTGAACATGTAATGTTTCTTCAGAATTGGGATGCTCCGAGGCTTGCCAGCCCTCTGGTTGTTTATCTACATATTGGTAGCTGTTCATAGCAGTTTTGCCATTGTGTGTGTGTGTGTGTGTGTGTGTGCATGCGTGTGCATACCTGTCTCTGTGTGTGTGGGGGCAGGCCAAGGGTTAGCACAAGGTTAAGAGGAAGGAAGATTTCGAAAAGACAAATAAGAAGTATTTTCATTGTCAGAGAAGGTAGTAGGTAAGGGAGCATATAAAGCTAGTTCAAGATATCATGGCCATATGAATTAGCACTCATGGCAATGAACTTGTCATCTCAGAGTTACTATAGAGGTCTGATATTTGTACGCAAGGTTGGAGACAGGTCTAATAGATGTATCGAAGGTTGGAGACAGCTACTTTTTTTTTTTTTAATGGTGAAAATGAATAGACCATTTGGACATTCAGTAAAGAAAGTGATGAGTACAGGAAGCCAGAAAATGTTCACTAACAACTTATTAAATTCATTTTAGTTGTTGTTAGAGTTACCCAGTTGGTGAATCTGGAAAGATCCCAGGTGCTTTGGACCTGAGAGAGAGGTGGAACCAGGCAGGCTTCCAGAGACAAACAAATCGAGGAGATTCTGGCTGATGGGTAGCAGGCCATCAACTTTAGACCAGTACCTTGCTTTCCATTAGGTGTGTTTTAACACATTAGGTCAGGCAGCCACCTCTCCATCTGTCTGGGCCAGGCAGCAGCAAACAGCCCTCAGCACATCACATTAAGTACTCAGGTCTAAAGACCCTCTGTTTTGTGGGCTCTGCAGTCACTAGAACTATAAACAGAGTACTGCCTAATTATTGTTTAATTATTGCTTAAAAACTGATGGGTATAATACAATCACTGCTTTAATTACCCCATACAGCATCTGCTTTCTTTTTTAGCAGTCATCCCCATTCCTCTCCAGCCCCTCTCCCCACTTTAATTGAAATTCAGTTTGCTGTAACACCTCCTTTCTCCTGGCCAACTGGATCTCTCCATTCACACGAGGGAGAAGAACAAAACAGAGAAGGCCCCAGGGATTAGGGAGTTTTGACAGCTGTCCAAGAGGAGTGCTGAGATACAGGCCAAGTGCGGAGGCAGGACAGAGACAAACGAGGGACAAGAGAGTGACAGAGGGAGAGGCAGGGAGACATCATAAAAGAAACTGGACAAAGAGTCACAGAGACAAGCAGAGATGTTTAAAGGGGCGCTGAAAAGGGGAAAGGGAGAGAAAAGCTAAAGAGGAGCGAAACCATGGAAAGATAGGAAAATGCGAGAGGCTCAGGAGGGCAGGGAGACAGGAGATCGCTTGTCAGAAAGGAGGGGCCAGCCTCTCTAGGGACAGGTCAGTCCCGCGTGGGGACTGATCTGAAGAAGGCGGGCAGGCAGCTGGGGGTTCCCCTCACACACCTGGGAGTGGGGTGGGGCGGAGGAGGTGGCCGTGGGGCCGGGGGGAGCAGCGACGGCGCGAGGGGAGAAGCCGAGCGTCCAGGGCTCGGGCTGCAGAGCCCCCGGGGCGAGCCGGGGTGAGCGCCCCGCGGCCCGGGTTTCGCCCGGCGGCCCCGCCCCCCTCGGCCGCCTCCTCGCCCGGGCTTTTCCTGCGGGGCTCAGGAAGCCGGCCTAGCGTGGCCTCGAACAATAGCTCGGGACTCGGGCTCCGCTCCCAGAGAGGCCGGCGCGAGGCCGCGGGGAAGGGAGGCGCAGGCGCCGCGGGGGGCCCGCAGCGAGCTCCCGGCCCGGCCGGAGCTTCGGCTCAGCTCGGCGCTGCCCGGGTCATTGTTGGCCGGGACTGAGGGAGCGGGAGCCGGGGGAGGAGCTGGGGAGGCGGCGGCGGCGGGAGCCAGAGGGGGAGCCAGAGAGCGCGCGAGCGAGGGAGGGAGGAGGTAGCGAGACAGAGAGGGTGGGAGGGAGGAGGAAAAATAAAGAGGAGAGAGCGGAGCAGGGCTGAACAATAGAGACGGGCAGACGGGCGAGGAGGAGAGCCAGCTGCCGCTGCTGGGGGACAGCGGGCGCCCAGGAAGCCCGGACCCCGGCCCCGGGCCCCGGGCCCAGCTAGACAGCAGGCGGCCAGCGCCCTGGGGAAGGGGTACCATGGGGGAGCCGGCGGCAGGCGCCCCCATCCCGCCGCACGTCTCCGCCTGAGGGAGGCTTGGCGTCCTCTGCCCCAGCCCGGCCGCCCCAGCGCCCGCTCTCGAAGCCCCGCGGCTGCCGGCTCCGCGGCTGCGGCGGCTGCACCCCGCGCCCTCGCCCATCGGGTGCGGAGCAGCCCTCGGCCCCTGGCTTCTCCGGCCCCTGGCTGCCTGCGGACGTCCTCCCCAGTCATGAACCCCCCGGAGGGAGCAGCGGAGGAAGCAGGAGCAGCCGATTCGGACGTGGACGCCTTTTTCCGGACAGGTAAGCTGGGCAGGGCGCGGGGCCCGGGGGCGAAGGCTACTGTCTTGGACGCGGCGTCTCGGACAAGTTTGGGGAAGGAAGGCTGTTGCCCCGGCGTGCGTGTTGGGGGGCAGTCCCCCCTCGTCGTCGGGGCTGGAGTTGCCGAGATTCTTGTTGATATGGCAGTGCTGGTTGCGGTTTGGGGAGAGCGTGGGGGCTGGGAGCTCGGCGCCCCTCGGCATTCACCCCAGTTGCGGAGTCTGTGTTGGGGAGGCGGGAGGCGGTCCCCTCGGGCCGCCTTCTCCCGGAGCGCGGGGATGGGGCGATGTTGGATCACTTTGCAGCGCACCGCTCCAGCTACCGGCGTCCCCGGCCCCTCCCTCGGCGCCCCCTCCCCCCGTGCCTGTCAGCTGGGCTCGGGGCAGCCGTGGGCCGGCACGCCTCCTCCCGGCCAGGAGCCCGGGGCCCTGGTGTGCGAAGAGGGACGGGGGGACCCGGAGACGCGCAGGCTGCTGTCTGACAGGAGCGGGGCAGAGGAGAACGATCATGCCTAGTGCGCGTGGGGAGCCGGCGCCTCAGACTTGAGAGGCAGACCGGGCTCGCAGGGCCGTGGGTGCTACGGTCCTCCTCGTTGTCCTCCTCTCCTCCAGTTCTGGGAACGGATGAGCTTTTCATAAGGATCACTCATTCCTGGAAGTGTGAGTTAGCGTCCCTCTCATACACACCCACTAAATCTTTGCCTGCCTGTGATGTGTAGAGCCCTGCGATGTCTTTCTAGCTCTTTGCGCCCCTGCTGTCTCCGGCGCCCTAGGTCTATAGCTCCTCCTGTTCCCTGGCTACATAGTCCCTTCTCCAGAACAGGCACTGACCACCCTCATCTTCTACCACCTGTGGCCCTGTTTCTCTCATGGCGGAGGATTCCCCATCTTCTCTACCTGTGGCTTCCACCAGCTTCTTATGTGTAGCTTCCACATGTCTGGAACCATTTTGTTTGGAATCTTTGTCCCAAGGAGTCTAATAAGTTATGGGGGCCCCATGCATCTGCTCTGTCTTTCAGAAATTTGGATGAGAGTACATGAACTGGTAGGGTCAGGGGTCACATTAGCTCTGGAAGGTCTTTGCACATCCATCTGTTTTCTAATCCCATTGCCTTGCCCTGGAGGTCATCTCTAGGGAAGGGGGTGGGGTGTTTTGTTGGGGAGACTTGTGGCTTTGGAAGTCAAGACTTGATTGGCCCATATGTTCATACTCTAGTTGATGTGGAGGAAAAAGCTGGAGGACAGGAACTGATGCCAGGGCCTGGGGAAATCAGAGGGAGCCCCTGTCATCCTATCCTGTTTCCGAGGGCTCAGCCACCTACCCTCTCTCCTTCCCTCCCTCCTCTCCCCCAGACATGGATTCTGTATACACATTCTCTCTCTCTCTCTCTCTCTCTCACTCACACACACACACACACACACAAACACACACACACACACACACTGCCCAGCACCCTAAGTGTAGGTTCTAAAGAGGTGCCTGAGCTGAGTTTATAATCTGGAATCTAGGGAAGAAGTTCTGGGGGCTAAGTGATGTCCACAAATGCCAGGAGGGTCCAGCTGAGCCCCCTGCCTTCCAAATGGAGCAAAAGTCTGCATTTTCTTGGCTCGGGGTGGTGGTGGGTGGAAATCTTGAAGTGTGAGCCTTTACAATTTCCCTTTCTGGACCCCAGTTTCATCTTTTGGCACTCACTTCTCCTTCCCCTTTCCTACCATCCAAATACCAGGTCCTGTTCATTTTCTGCCCCAGGCCCCTGAGCAGAGCTCAGTTTCCGCAGGCTTACTTATTTCTGACAATGAATTCATACAGTGTTAATAGTGTTAATGGCCTATTATGGTCCAATGTGTTACTTTTCCCAGGATCTTTCAAAACACAACGTGTAGCTTACATTGTCTAGCCCTGGCTCAAATCACAGAGTAAATAGCAGACTGGGGTCAGTCTCCTGTGGGACTCCTGTGTTGGGATATTCTTCCTTCTTGGGCAGCCTGGTTGAGGGGGCACTAAGTATGATGTGCACTTAGAATTAGAGAAAGGCTAAGTCCTAAATATATAAGGCTGGAAATGACTGAAGACCTGTAATGAGTTGCAAGAAGGGGTAAGGCTAGGACCACCACCACCCTGTATGGCCCTGTAGGCTCTGCTCCCTGATTCTCACCTCACTTCTGGTCTCTAGCCTAGGCTCTTGCTGGGGATTCTTAAGTCTGGAAAAGCCATGTTTCTGAACCTTCTCCCTTCTGATTCCCTGTCTTTATGGACAATCAAATGTTCAAAGTCCCTAGCATCAAGGTTACTTACCCACTTTATTTTGATGGGAAATTTTGCAGGCACAAAAACCAGACTGGCAATTGCTTTGTCAAAACCCTGGCATACTGTACCTCTAATTAGGCATGTTTTGAATAATTCTGTCATTTTGGCTTCTTACTTGTCCTCTTCTGATTATATTGGAATTTTAGTTCTCTTGACCAGCTGATTAAGCTAGATTCTTATAGATTGCCTACATGGTATTTCCCTGCATGTACATGGACATAGACCCCCGCCCCGTCCCCAGTCTGCTGTTCTTACAGATTGGTAGATTCCAGGTTGTCTTCCTGGGAATTCTGTGTCCCAAGCCTGAGAAAGTGTGTTACAGTAATTTTATTGATCATGTTTATGAGGCAGAGGAGAGGAGACATGGAAACTTAGAACTGGGACTAGAAACCAATCGACCAGTCAATCAACAAGAACTTTTCAGCTCCTACTGGGAGCCTTCTGCTGTCCAGGGTGCTATGTAACACAAAAGAAATATTCAAAGTGGTTCTCTGCTCTCAAAGAACTTTGAGAATAAGCTTGACAATTACTGTTTAATTAGAGATTAGTTAATTGTTAAGTGCGGTCCTTGAAGAGTGAGTAGAGAGTGAACAAAGGCACACAGGGGTGGGGAGGGGGTTGAGTCCTTGAGGAGCCTAGGTTGTCAGAGGCGAAGGTGTAGGTTAGTGAGGAATGGGGAACAGGATTGGATAAGTAGGGTGGGGCCAATAGGGAGTGTCTTGAAAGCCCAAGAGAGGAGTTTGGATTTGATTGGGCTGGTGGGGAGTCACTGTGGATTCTTGAGCAAGGGCACATGATGAAGAAAGTGGTGTTTGGAAAGGTTAATCTGGGGGTAATATGACTGATGAGGTGGAGAAGAGAAAAGAAAGACGGAATGCAGGGAGATGCAAAGGTGATCCAGAGCTGAGGGGGAGGGGCCTTGTCTGGGTTAGTGGCAGAAAGGATGGGGAGTCAGAGATGACTCTGAGACATTTTTAGAGGTATAAATGTGGGCATTTGTTGACAGACCAGTTATAGGGGGAGAGGAAAATGAAGCTCATGAGGAAACTGAAGAAGCTGAAGGAGACTGGAGGACTGACAGCATCCCACTCACTGATGTGGGCTGGTTGAAGACAAGAGCTGGTTTTGCAGTGCAGATAATGGTGTTTGCTTTGGACGTGAAGAATTGGGGCCAACTGAGGGACATCCAGATGGAGTTATTTTGTCAGGAGTTGGAAATGTGGAACTCAAGACAGGAGCATGGGCAGGAGGTTAGGGCTGGCAATGCTGATTTGGAATGCTGAATGCAGCTGAAGCTTTGCGAAGGCATCAGCTCTCAGAGGGAGGGAGTGGAGGAAGAAGAGGAAGGGCTAAAGTTAGATTTGGGGGTAGAAATCCTTATTGCAGAAATGGCAGCAAAGGAGACTTGATCTTGGAGACCCCAGGGAGTCAGCGTGGGCTCTGATGTGATGACAGGCTGCAGATGGGTTGAGCTGGAGGAGTTCTGGGACATGATAAAAGAAGGCCCCTGCATGCTCTGGGAGCACAGGATTAGAAGAGACGTTCAGAGGAGGTATTTGGGGTGGTGAGTGGGAACCAGCTGCTTGCAGAGTTTATCAATGAAAGGAGAAAGAGGTGTGTGCTTAGCAAGAAGGGATGTTAGTATCAAAAAAAGGAATTTTTGTTTTTTGTCAGAGTCACACAGGTTTGGATGTGGCAAGGAGAGAGCTTGCGGAGAGGAAAAACTGAAGAGGCTAGAATGATTATTGAGTTATATACCTGAAGAGATAAGATAAGAGTAGGTGTCCTAACAAAAGGAAGAGCTTAGCTTTGGTGATCAGAGGAGAAACCTCTTTCTTTAAGACTCAAAGGAAAAAATTAAGAAGATAAATGAAAAGAGATTGATGTGGAGACATCTTCTACCTGTATCTTTCTGTTGAGCTTTGGTTCTGTGAATCCAGACATTTTCAGCTGAAGTGTTTGCTGTTACTTGGGATTCGGCCAATCTCAAATTCAACTTTGTATGTCTTTCCAACTCCCCAAACCCGCTCTTTCCTTTGACTTCCTTAATTCTATAAGTGGCATCTTCACACTCCCCGTCATGACATTTAAAACCTTGGTATTGTCTGTGAAGAATCTCTCTCCTCTAACAAACTCTGTTGGATTATCTTTCATAACTAGCCCTTGCTGTCCATCCTCAGGGCCCTGTTATACCTCTCATTGACTCCTTTCTTGGCCCTCTTTTGCATCCTTTGGAATCTACTCCCTTAACCCCACTCCAAATTGTACCTGCAGGCAGATTCAACTTCCTAAAGCACTACTTTCATCACATCACTACCTGGTGTTTGAAGGAACACTGACTCCCTATTGCCCTCAGGGTCAAGTCCGTACTCCATAGCTCAGCTCCAGCCAGCCTGCTCTGCTCACTGTCCAGAGGCACCTCCGCTCACTTTCTCCTTGAATCATCCACCCCTCCACCACTGCTTTCCAAATCCAACTCATTCTTTAGGACTTGAGGCCCACCTTCTTCTGGGAGCCTTCACAGCTCATAATGATCAACTCTTTAAATCACTCACTGTCCATACTCATCTTCTCACTTCTTCAGTGGTATTGTATTGTTATTTGGCCCTTTCATATGTGTAGGGCTTGTCTCCCCATTGAAGTTATTTGTTCTTTGGAGATAAGGAAGAAGACTTTTTAAAAGCTTGTTATTCATCAAAAAACACCTTCCCACAATATAGATAAAGCAAACATGACAAAAAGTACGCAGTTCTTTAATTTAGGTGGTGATATTCACTGTATGATTCCTTAGGCTTTTCTCTCAGATAATAATACCATCCCACCCAGATAGGCGAACTGAACCTATCGTCATATCTAGATCATAGAGAAGGGAGATTTTTTTTAAACAACCTGTGTTTGTGTGTAATTATCACCCACCTGCTCTGTGTATTGCCAGGAACCTAAAAAGGAAGTGGTCTCTTACTTCCTGAGCTTTCTTTTGCAGCAAAGGAAAAACATCTCTTTTTAACATTATGCTGATGCTCCAGAATGTAACATGATATTTAATTCAATGCTTATTGTCCCTTCTTGATTTTCTTTCACTTTCATCATGAATTGGGCTTTTGACTATTTTTTCAGGAAGTTCTGGGGACTATTGAGAGCACTTTGTGGTTCTGGAGAGAGAGTATTGTTAATACTTCTAATATTATATTTATAGAGGCTATTTCTACTATTAATATATTTCAGAACATATCAATGGTATCCAGGTTCACCCTTGTAAGATTTGGGAGGCTTTGTTTCATTCTCGTGTTGCCAGTCATCACTAACTCTTATTGGTACATTCTGTCCAATTGTGTTTGACAGTCCTTTGGGGAATGAAAGATAAGCTGAAGCTATTAGGTGAGAAGTAAGAAAAATCTTCCTGTCTGTAAATTTCAATAAAACACTAGAACAGTTGAGCTAGGTGTTCTTAGATGTTGGAGAATGAACACTTTGACTTTTCAAGTTTCTTTCTGGTTCTGGTATTTGGCAGTTTACTTCTGGAGATAGGCAGTATAGCCTACTGGTATAGCCCACTGGTTCTCAACCTGGGGCAATTCTGCCCTCCAGGGAACATTTGGCAATGTCTGGAGATATTTTTTTTTGTGGTCACAGCTTAGCAAGGGTTTGCTACTGGCATCTAGTGGGTAGAGCTCAATGGTGCTGCTAAACATTTCACAATGCACAGGACAACAAAGAATTATTCAGCCCCAAGATGTCAATAGCACAGAGGCTGAGAAACCCCCTATAATCAGAAGATCATGGGCTTTGGATCAGATAAGTCAGGACTAACCTAGGGGTAGGATCTTGGGTAAACTATTTAATATCTCCCATCCTCAGTCTTTTGCAAAATGGGACTACTAAACCTTGTTTCACAGTTTGAGAGGATTAAGTAGAAAAAATGTGTATGAAGTATCTAGTAGTCTCTGACACATAGTAGGAGCACAAGAAATCCTAGTTAGCCCTGTTATTCCTGCTCTTTTAATTATTAAGTGAATGTGATATCACAGGGGCTTGGGGGGGTGGTCTCTGGAAAGGGTGCTGGGCAGGCCTTTTGACATGGGATGGGAGAGGGTGCCAGAGAGGCAACATGATGGAGTGTAAGAAGCCTTGTGTGTGGAATAAGAAGGCTGGAGTTTGAGTCTCAGCTCTCTTGCATTCATTTATTTAATCATATTTTGAAAAATATTTATCAAGTGCCTACTTCAGTCATGTACTGTGCTATGGAAGTATATAAAACCATTAAAAGAAAGGATATAGAACAGGAAAGGAAATGGATATAAATATACCCTCTCAGGGAACACTTGGATTTAAGGGGTTAGCAGGGGAGAAACAGTCTATGAAGGAGACTGAGAAGGTCAGACAAGAGAGCAGAAGGCGAACACTCCCCTTTGCTCTCTGCTTATGTGAGTGACTTGGGCAAGTGACTTTAACATCTGTGTAAGATGAGGATAATAGTCTCCTGCCCTCCTTCCTTTACAGAGCTGTTGAGAGACTCACATAAGATACTATATGTGAAAGGTCTTTATAAGTTGTACAATGCTACTCAAATATATGTAGATAGTTCCTTCTAAATCAAACATTCTATTACTCTAAGTGCCTCTTCTGACAAGTATTATCTTGTTTAATCTGACCTCCATGGGACCTTTCCAGTCCAGTAAGAGATGCAGTCCTTCTCATTTTGGTTTTCCAAGGGGGCTGGACGGGGCGCCCTCTTATAGCAGGTCAGGGCATTCCTGTTCTCTCCTCCTCTGCAAAAGTATAAAAGTGCCAGTGACCCAGCCCCTGCCCAGGGCCTGGGTCACATGGCTCGATGCCATCTGGAGGAGCATCTTGCTTCTGCTGAGCCTCAGGTGGGTGCAGGAAATCAGTCCTTCCTGCTCCTTCTCTGTCTGTGTGCAGTTCAGACTCCTGCCACTCCTTTGTGCACAAGTGACTGGCAGCAAAATAACTAGGAAATGACTGACAGCCACAGAGCTGTTGGATCAATAGAGCTGCTTGAAATCGTGTCGGCCTAGGGCCTAGGAGTGAGCGAACAGAAAGAATCAGCTGGGAGGACAGAGGAATTAATTCAGGGACATAAAGAAGAAACTGTTGGAGAATTAGCTTTGTTTCCACTCCATCTGCCTCATGGCATTATTAGAATGGAGCTGGACACTGGCTAGAGAACATGGATATGGGGGCTAAACAAGCAGAATAGTGAAAAGTGGCAGATGAGCTGTGCACCTAAGGGAGTAGTTAACTTCTTCTTGAGCTGGGACATGAAGGATGGGTAGGATTTGGATGGGGAAGACAGAAAGCGTTGTGTTCCCAGGTTAAAACAACTTTGAAAGGAGGCGTGAACATTCGTGGCATATTTAGGGGTGGTAAATTGTCCAATTTATGTGACTCAGAGGAAAGAGGTGGGGATCAGTGGGAGATGAGACTCAGAAAGGGGTGGGGAGCAGGTTGATTGTTGCTTTATCAAACATTTACTGGGTTCCTAGATCATGAAGGCTTTGAATGGAAGGCCACTGAGTTTGGTCTTTCTGTAGTTGGCTTTGGGGACCCTGAAAGGTGACATGATCAGGAAGATAATTCTGGCAGCCCTGTAAGGGTCCATTGGAGTGGCGAAGGACTGCTGGCCAGGGACAGATTAGGAGACCACTGTGATAGGTTAGGAAGGTCTGAATTTGAGATGCCGTGGGAATGGAGGTAGGAATGGAGAGGAGGGGATTGATATTAGGGACCTCACAGAGGTGGAGTCTATAGGAGTTGGCAACTTGGATGTAGAGGTGTCAAAAAGAGATAGAAATCTAAGATTACTCCAAAATTTAGAGCCTGAGTGACTTGGAGGTTGGAGGAGCACTTAATGAAAATCAGGATTTGGGAAGAGGAGGAGCAGTGGTGGGGAAGTAGAAGAGGAAGGGAGGATTCAGAGAGTTTGCTTTGGGACATGTTGCATTTCAGGTGTTAGTGAAATAGCTAAGGGAGGTGTGGATTCAGTAGGTGGATAACAAAGGGAATCTGGAGCTTTGGAGAGAGGCCAGCGCCAGAAATAAAGACTTGGGAGATATCTGAAAGAAGTTGTGGCTGGAGCTATCAGAATAGATGAAATAATAAATGAAAAACATACACAGACTTAAGTGCAGAGGGCCAAGGACAGAACTGTAGATTCAAGTGAAGGGCTGGAGGAGAACTAGGAGAGAGCAACAGACAAAGAAAAATAGGCCATCAACAGGCTGTAATGCTGCTGGGGTTGAGGGACATGGGGACTGAACAAATACCATTGGTTCTGGAAACTGGGAGATCACTAGTAACCTTCTAAAGAACAGTTTCAATCGTGTATAGGAGATGGAATTCAAATTCCCAGGGGAATGAGGAGTGAGTGGATGGGGAGGAAGTGGTGGGAGTGCATATAGATGACTCTTTGGAAAGGTTTGGCTGTGAAGGGAAATTAAAAATAGTAAGGTAGTTGGAGTTGGGAGCAGAGTTGAGGGGAGGCTTTTTTTAGGTAGAAAAGATATGTGAATACCTAGGGGTGGGGAAGAGGGAGAAGGCAGGCATGAAGAAGAGAACGAATATTTAGAAAGGAGAGGAGCAGTTGATAGAGGGGGGTTCTAGATGAGCCTGGAGGGGTGGGTCTCAAGGTTAGCTGAGGGGTCAGCCTTGGACCAGAGGAGGATGCTTCTTTCCTGACGACTGGAGGGAAGGCAGCCCTCAGTGAAGTAGCTGGCTAACAAGGACCTGAGGATGCAATATACCTTACTGATAGCTCCAGTAGAGAGAGCATCATCTGCCCGGAAGACTCAGGGGCTAGTGGTGCCATGCGTGGGGAGGGTAATGCAAGCTGAAGGCAACTGTGAGATTGGTGGGCTGGGCTGGTGTGGTCCTAGCAGGCCCTTGGGCAGAGAAGCTGGGAAGCAAGTCTGGGAGATCCAAAGTTAGCAATCCGTTTCGAAGTGCTGGTAGCTTTCTTTTGCAGGCTGGGGTGGGACTGCTCTAGGCTGTAGTGGGGTCTGCAGAATCATCTCCTACAGAGTATGAGTTAGGCAAGTGAGGGAGGCGGACACAGGCAAGAAGGCAGCCGCCTGAGGAGGAGTCCATGCCTGGCCATCAATGTACTGTTATCTACCAGATATGGGATCTGCTCATGAATTTCCAGTTTCTGTAATGTCTTTAGAAGTCCTAGAGGAAAGTTGAAGCAGAGTAGGGATCTTGGAAGAGCTTCTTGCCCATTCTTCCTCGTGAAGAGGAACCCCTCACATAAGAGGGAAGATGCCACACTCTTTCTGTTGGCCCCAAAGCACTCCCTTACTCCCTTCACCCCTCACTTTAGGGGCAAACCCAAGAAGTATCATCAGGTAAAAAGCCCCATTTCATCCAAGCTCTTCAGGGGCCCCACACAATTCTCCAGAAGGGTGGGAAGTAGGAATCTAGGGCTGCTGCTGCCAAAGAATGGGCTGTGAGGGGCTGGGTTTATCTGCCCTAGAGTGGAAGAAAGTGGGAGTTTCCTTAGGTATAGTCCAGTCCCAGAACCATAGAATTTTAGAACAGAACAGGGACTTACTATCTGTGTGACTTTGTATAAGTTATAACCTCTCTGAGCTTTAGTTTATTCATCTGTAAAATGGGTAAAAAATATCCTTGCCTCTCAGATTTGCTTGATGTTTGTAGATACGTGTTGTGATAGTTATGTTCATATTATAAATGGTAATAGAAATGGGATTATATTACTAGTAATAAAACGTGGTTACATATAATATTATGCTAGTATGACTATATTACATATATACATATTACATTGCTAGTTAGATGAATCCCTTTATTTTTGAAATCATGAAAATTATGATACTTCAATAGGCTTCTTCCTTCTCTCCCTCCTTCCCTTCCTTCCATCTTTCCTTTTCTTCTTTCTTTCTATAACAATGCAGAGATAAGTAGAGATATGATTTTTAAACTTGTTGTTACAATTATTCCAGGGCACAACAGGCAGGGACTAAGAATGTAGCTAAAATCGCCACCTATTACGCTCTTACCCTGCAGCCCCAGGACAATGGCATCTATGGGGGGAGGCACAGTATTGAGCTGGCAGCTGGACAGTGGGCCTTGAAGGGGACCCACGAGACTGGCAGATGGTTAATTGGATGTGACAAAAGGGGGCTAGAAGGAGGGGTCTGGGGCTCCTGGGGATTCCTGTCTCTGACTGCTTACTGTCCTGGAAAGGCCGTGGTGGGGAAAGGGAGGAGTTGGGGAATAGGAACAGTTGGGGAAAAGATTGGTAGGATTCCATGTCAGGAGTGTGGCAATGAAAGGATAGAGCACCACTGGGAGAAATGTCATAGCTTTAAGTCAGAGGGAAGGTCAAGACTTTAAGTCTCTTCTCTGTACCCCAGTGCACTGGCACAAAACATGCTCAGATACTTGGATGTAAAGAGATGCTTAACCAAGTACTGGAACAGTACAATTTTCTAGTCATTCTTCATGATCCCAACCACTGAGTTTTGGCAGCTAAATATTACTTTTGATGGGAACTGGACAAAGAACTAATCAGTTTAGCAGGATACTAGATTTCAGTGAGTGAATCTCTCGATTTATTCCTACACTCAGTCATTCAAGTGTCAAACACCAGCTGTGCACCTACTAAGTGCCAGGCACTGGGAGTACACAGACAGGTTAGAAATAATCTTTTCCACAAAGAGGGTAACAGTCTAGTGGGGTTGCCTGACACATAAACAGATTATTGCAGTATAGTATAATGAAGAGGACTGTGTACTATGTAATGAGGATACAGAGGAAGGATCAACAGCCTCACCTGCTTGAGTGTGAGTAGGATTCATTGAAGAGGGGTACATAGGCTGAAGTGGATGAGGAAGTGGTGAAAACAAAGACAGTGAGTATAGATCACTATGCAAGAAGTTTGGTAATAAAAGTAAGATAATCAATGGTAATCGAAGGACATTTTAGGGATTCTGGTAGTGTTTTGCTTCTTGCTCACAGGTGTGTTCTGTTTGTGAAATTTCAGTAAGTTGTAGACTTATGTGTGCAATTTTATGCATGCATATTCAATAAAACATTTAAAAAAGGTTATCAGATCCAGTAAAGTTTTTTTTTTTTTTATCAAAGAGAAGAAATGCTTTGGATGTTTTAAAATGTCACAGGAGGAGATTATCGTAGAAACTGAAAGTGACAGAAGGTGGTATATGTGTGGGTGGGGTACCTGGGTGGGTACCAGCTTCCTCAAAAGTGAGAAAAGGATGAGATTCCCAGGCAAAGAGGTTATCTCTGGATCAGATGATCGCCTGTTCTTCTGTGACTGTGAGAAAAGACCAGGTGGTTTTCAGGTCAAATGCTAGAGGTCTTATTAAGCTGATCTCAGTCTTCTTAGTGAATGAGAGTCAAGGTCATCTGCAAACACTTAGAGATGGGAGCCTGAGAAGAGAGGAGACAGAATGGATCCATTCTCTAGAGAATGAGTGAGACTTGCATGAAAGAATAATCTGTCCAGTTGAGTTCAGAGTGGGCTGGGTATGCTGGGTTCTGCATCATGCTCAGCCCTGGAGCCTCTAGAGTGGGGTTAAAAGCAATGGACTCCTGAGTGCTTAGGTGGTGACTAGAACAAGATGTCTGGGGTGTGGATAATAGACTTGTTTGGATGTTAGCTTCTTCCCAAAACTTTACTGAACATTGGTGGCAAGAAGGCCTTTTGGAAGCCCTGTCTTAGAAAATGTTAATGTCTGATTTCTTCAAGTAAGCTATACACACCTTTTGCTTTGGACTTGTCTATATTCTTTTCAACACCCAGTTTAGCACCTTATAGATAATACTTGCTTGATTAGCATTTGGTGGCCTGATTTTTAAACCAATTGTTCTTTCCTTCCTTTCCTTCTTCCCCCCAACTCTGTGTTACATCCAGGAATGATTCTTTTTCTCTTTTTTTAAAGAGCTACTTACTCATGTGTAAGCCATTTGGGAGTTTTATAATGAAACACTGCACTAACGAAATGAATCATTTTTTTGTGGACAACCAATTCTGCCTTAAACAACGAGACCTAAAAGGTCAACATTGACCGTGAAATATGTTGAATTTGGATTAATTAGAGGGGACTTCTTTTATCATACTTGCTTATAAATATTCACATATTTGATAGGCACTAGAAAAGTAAATAAAGGCATACTCTTCTTTTAGAAAAACCCAAGTAGGAAAGTTCAAACTTGCAAATGGATCAGCTAATTGATATTGAATGAGTGTCTGCCATGTGCCTAGTATTATGCCAGATACCAAGAGGGATACTGAAAATGTGTAACACATGGCCTTTGTCTTGAAGAGTTTATGATCTTCTTGGATTAGGAAAAAAATGGCTAATTGGAGATCAATCAGAAAGGGAGTTTCATTCATTCATTGACTCATTTAATATGTATTTATTGTTTATAAGCTAAAAGATAATTTAAATAAATTATAAAACAAAATTTCATTTGGAAAGATTCAATTTTAGTTATACCTTCATAGAACATTTTTTATACTGAAGTTATTTTTTGTTATAAAGCATTATTATAATGCCGGCTCACTGTAGAGCATTTGAAAAATATGATGAAGTATAAAGGATAGAAAAGTCACTGTAATCCCATCGCCCAGAGAGAACCCCTGTTTGCTAATTTGAATTATTTCCTTCTGGTCTTTTTTCGTATGTCTACTCTCTCCCTTGATCTATTGTTTGTTTTTTTGATTATTAAATTAAGGTGAAAAACAAATTGGAGGAAAGTAGACTTTTTCCTAAGAGAAGCCATTTTTCCAATTAATTTAAATGTATGATACACTAGTATACATATATCTATTGAGCAAAGTAAGACATTCACAAACCAATTGACCTTTATATGGGGGTAATATAAGAAGACAGAAAATCCATTGGTTGTTTGGAGAAGTAAAGGCATTGACACTCTTGTAAAAATATTTACACAAAACAAAAGTATAGGATATACAAGTACAGTCAAAAGTGGATAGTCTTTCTTCCTCCTTCCTGATGTTGACATAAATTCAACAGATACATGTACGTGTGGCATATACAAGTACATGTTTAAACAAGTGCATAGCTTTCTTATTTTATTTAACAAAAAGAGGATCATGCTATACCTGTTATTCTGCAACTTAATTTTATCACTCTTTAATCATGGATATTTTTCCATGTCAGGAGGTATAGCCCTACCTCATTTGTTTCAAGAGTTGTGTTGTATTCTGTTGTGTGGATGTGTCATTCTCCCAATGATAGACATTTATAACCCAGTTTTTTTCGGTGGACCAGTGTTTGTTCTGAACATTATTTTGTCCAAAGGGTAGCAAGAAAGGCCACTCATTTTTTTGATCCTTTTCAAAGGTGACCGTAGGACAATTGTGGGTTCAGTATGTTTTCTCTGCCTTTATCATCAGGAGAGAGGGAGACAGCCAGTCCCTGTTCTCTGAACGATAACTTTTTGTGTAATGTTTAAGGACGCTTTTGTTAGTGACATTTAAATAAGTGGTAGAGGCCATTCTTGGCGTCTTTTGCTATGTGCTTTTAAGTGATGGAGGAGCCAGATTTGCAGTCACAATTAGCCAAAAATGTCACATGTGTTCTTGGGCTTCAGTGTAAGTTAATTCCAATAGCACAGTTAGGAGTGGAAGTGCCTTAGCTTGTGTGTGCAAAAGCCATAGTCTGTGCTTGGCTAGAAGGATCTAGGAATGTCATTCCGAAGACCTTGGTTTCTAATTCTGCCTACCACTAAATAGCTCTGTGACTGGGCCAAGCCAGTTAATGTGCCTGTTTTTACAGATGGGACCTCTTTTTCCTCATCTGAAGAAAGAGGTAAACATACTTGCCCTGCCATACCTCATAGGAATAATATGAGATAAAGTGAGACGATAGAAGGAAAATGCTTTGGAAAAATAAAATTGCCGACTAAATGAAAAGGGATTTTGTCAGCTTCTTCTCTGGGGTCTCCTTCAGTTGTGAGTGTGGTTGAAAGCTGAGCTGGGGCACTTGGATGGGAGTGACAGCTCATACTGGATTTGAGGACTGTACATTTTTTCATGTCTGGTAGGAAATTGGCAGCACTAGAGATGGAGTGAAACTTTTGATGACATGTTCCATTTGGTTTTGGAAAAGAGACGTGTATATGAGAGTGGAAGAGTGGCTCAACTAACTTCCCAGAACATCTGAGATTTACTTTCTGGTGGGTAACAGTGTAGTTCAGTTGTACACTTACCTCTTATGACCCAGATGTGCAAAAAAAATGTAGCTTTTAAAATTTCTAAAGTTGGCCGAGCATGGTGACTCACATCTATAATCCTAGCACTCTGGAAAGCTGAGGCAGGAGGATTGCCTGAGCCCAGGAGTTTGAGACTCAGCCTGAGCAAGAGTGAGACCCCATCTCTACTAAAAATGAAAAAAATTAGCCAGGTATTGTGGCATGCACCTATAATCCCAGCTATTCGGGCGGCTGAGGCAAGAGAATCGCTTGAGCCCTGGAGTTTGAAGTTGCAGTGAGCTAAGATGATGCCACTGCACTCTACCTACCCAGGGCGACAGAGTGAGACTCTGTCTCCAAAAAAAAAAAAAAAAATTTTTTTTTTCTAAAGCAGAGCTAATCTTTCTCATGAGATCCAACCCCGATTTTGCTAGTTTGTAGTATATAATTTTTTTCTGTATTATTCTCTTTTTTAAAAATTTATTTTTAAATTTTTTTAAAAAATTTAATTTTTATGGGTACATAATAGTTGTATGTCTTTATAGGGTACATGTGATGTTTATACAGGCATACAATGTGAATTAATCAAATCAAGGTAATTGGGGTATCCATCACCTTAGGCATTTATCATTTCTTTGTGTTAGGAACATTCCAGTTCTACTTTTTTAGTTATTTCAAAGTATACCCTAACTTATTATTGATTAGAGTCACTTTATTGTGCTATCAAATATTGCTCATTCTATCTATCTAACTATATTTTTTCACCCATTAACCATTGCCATTTCATCTCCCACTCCCAGCTATCCTTCCCAGCCTTCGGTAACCTCATTCTACTCTCTGTCTCCAGGAGATCAATTGTTTATAATATTTAGCTCCCACATATGAGTGAGAATATGCAAGATTGATCTTTGTGTGCTTGGCTTATTTCACTTAACATAATGTTCTCCAGTTCTATCCATGTTGTTGCAAATGGGAAGATTTCCTTCTTTTTTGTAGCTATATAATATTCTGTTGTGTATGTGTTACCACAATTTCTTTATCCATTTATCCATTGATGGGCACTTAGGTTGATTCCAAATCTTGGCTATCGTGAATAGTGCTGCAGCAAACATGGAAGTGCAGATATCTTTTTGTTGTCCCCCAGTCCCATCCTTTAGATATAGACCCAGCAGTGGTATTGCTGTGTCATGTGGTAGTTCTATTTTTAGTTTTTTGAGGAACCTCCATACTGTTTTCCATAGTGGTTGTGCTAACTTACATTCCCACCAATAGTGTGCAAGGGTTCCCCTTTCTCCATATCCTCACCAGTTTTCGTTATTGCCTGTCTTTTTGATAAAAGCTATTTTAACTGGGGTGAGATGATATCTCATCATAGTTTTGATTTACATTTCTATGGTGACTAATGATGTTGAGCATTTTTTCATATACCTGTTGGCCATTTGTATGTCTTCTTTTGAGAAATGTCTATTCAGATTCTTTGCCCATTTTAAAATTTTATTTTAATTTGATTTTTTCCTATTGAATTGTTGGAGCTCCTTATATATTCTAGTTATTAGTCCCTTGCCAGATGTATAGTTTGCAAATATTTTCTCCCATTCTGTAGGTTTTCTCTTCCCTTTGTTGATTGTTTCCTTTGCTGTGCAGAAGCTTTTTAGCTTGATGCGATCCCATTTGTCCAATTTTGCTTTGGTTGCCTGTACTTTGGTTCTATTACTCAAGAAGTCCTTACCTAGATTAATGTCCTGAAGCATTTACCCAATCTTTTCTTTTAGTAGTTTCATAGTTTCAGGTCTTAGATTTAAATCTTTAATCTATTTTAATTTAATTTTTGTATATGGAAAAAGAGAGAAGGGTATAGTTTCATTCTTCTGCATATGGATATCCAGTTTTCCCAGCACCATTTATTGAAGAGACTGTCCTTTCCCCAGTATATGTTCTTGGCACCTTTGTCAAAGATAAGTTCACTATAGATGTGTGGGTTTATTTCTAGGTTCTCTATTCTGTTCCCTTGTTCTGTGTGTCTGTTTTTATGCCAGTACCATGCTGTTTTGGTTACTACAGCTCTGTAGTATAATTTGAAGTCAGGTAAAGTGATTCCTTCAGTTTTGTTCTTTTTGCTCAGGATGGCTTTGGCTATTCTGGGTCTTTTGTGGTTCCATATAAATTTTAGGGTTATTTTTTCTATTTCTGTGAAGAATGTTATTGGTATTTTGATCAGAATTGCATTGAATCTGTAGATTGCTTTGTATAGTATGGACATTTTAACAGTATTGATTCTTCCATGGATTAGTCTCTTTTAGATGGCCGTTTCTTTTAGGTAAATTGCTCAGATGCACAGATTTTTCTACTGCTCACCCACTTCTCTTCAGCATGGGGTCTGTGTGCATAGAGATGCTCATGTGAACTGGAGGTGTTAGTAGTGAGGGTAGGGGAAGAAGGGTGATTAGAGCGAAGGCATGATGGCTAGATTCCCTTGGTCTTGGCTTTGTGGGGGCTGGTCTGGTCTGATCCCTGTATGAGTGCTTACAAAGGTGTGGCTAAACCTGTCATGCTTTTTGGAGTGTTGTGCTGATACTCAGCACTAAAATTTATGTCCTAACTTTTTGCCTGTGGGATCAAAGACCCTGTGTATGGCAGTCTCTTAGTCTTGACTTCAGGCCTTTGTCTGATTACTGACTCTCTGATTACCATCACCAGTGAACAAAGACATATATGGACCCTAGTTTTCTCAGTGAGAGGTCAGAACCTCTGCACCTAGCTCACTTAACTGGATACCCAGTGACTCACCTAAGTAGACACCCAGCACACCCTTAGCCAGTGCTTTGTTTTCATCTGTCACCACCATCCTCTCCTCTTCACACCATGTTGATCATGGTATTTGCTGCAAAGGAAGACATTCTCTTAGAGGCCTGCAGTGCCTCAAGAGTGGCCTTAAGGTTCTCAGGTGCCATCACACCTACTGGGACATTTTTAAATCTGTCTTCCCCAAACCGTGGTTGAGACTTGAGGTGGGGGTACCTGTAATAGGAGGTATCTGATCTAGACTGAATTTCCATGTTCCCCAGATGCTAGAGGAAGAGGGCTTTTCCTCTTTCCTTGTGACAAGGATCTCCTCCATAACCTATCCTCAGTACTTTCTATCTCTGGTTTAAAGAAACTTAATGGTCAAGTCCACCCAGCCTGCATCTTAATATGTTAATGAGAGATGGAGAATTCAAGCTGCATACTAAAAAAATCCTATTTTGGATGTCAACAGCTGAACATTGACGCTTTCTTTTTGCTTGCTGCTATAACTATCCTAAATTTCCCTGAGGCACATAGATGCTTCTGGCAGAGTAAGGGGGAGGTTAAATATATATATCTAAGGACATGCAAAAAGAGGAAAGTACTTATATTTTAAAAAGTATTACCCAGTTAAAACACCAATTTTGGGGAAAAAAGATTTAGAAATGAGACTTCTAAGATTGCTCTCATTAGGATTCCATCTATATACATGTATGTGTTTATGTGCATGCAAACATGCATGGGTGTGATGTTGTTGATTCTTCTGGCAAGTATTTAGTGAGCACTTGCTGCATGCCATGGACAGAGAGATGGATGGCACAGTCTCTGTTTTCAAGGAGCTCCTGGTCTTAGGAGGGTGAAGGAGTGAATATGGGTTACATTACAGAGCTGCACTGCTGAATCCTGCTTTCTGAGAGGTTGGCATTTTGGTCTGGGAGATATGACTGAGGTAGGGGCTTTTAGTGGGTCTGGTTTCCCCCTTACCTTGCTAGAATCTGCTTTCCAAGTCTCTTCAGCCTCCTACAATGACAAGCTCCAGTCAGTTTTGCTTTTTTCAAATAAAGCCAATTCCTTTAACATCAGTCTAGGTTTTCATGAACATATGTTTAGAAAGGACAATGCAAATAAGACCAATTTTAATCAGTAATAAATCAATAGAAAAAGTGAAGGCCAACTTAGGGCCGCCGCTCTGTGGCTTCTGTGGTGGTGGAATTGTTTGCTTGCTGTTGTTTTTATCCAAAATTCTTTCGCCTATTTTAACACAGGGAAAATTCCGTGTTTTAAGTACTGTTCTTACTCCAGGGCTGTGGAGTTCAAATAGCTCTAGGAGCTAAGAGCAGTGTTTCTAGTTTGACTTGGGAGAATGGGAACTCTGTCTCCTTCACAGAAACTGACAGGCGATGCCAGGCGAGGCAAGTACAGAGTGAAAATAAGGCAGCAGGTAACTGGTGGTGTCAGATGGTTGAGTTTAGTGTAAAGAACAGTGGGCTGGGTGTCAGGAGAACAGTGTTGTTATTGCCAAGCTCCCTGTCTGGGGCTGAAGAAAGAGTTGAGCTAGAAAGCATCTGATGCATCTTTCATCTACAACATTCAGAGCTGAATGGATAGCAAGTGGGGAACAGGGAAGCTGTGGGGATAGGAACCAGGAGGTAGGTGCTCTCAGGGCCTTTATGCCCTGATTCTCTGGAGAATTTTTACCCTTCTGATGCCTTTCATCTCTGCAGCTCCAGACTGCTTGGTCAGTACCCCTGATGCCAGATCTCCTAGGTGACCCAGCATCCTTTTATGGTGAAGAGGGGAACTCATTCCCTTGGGTAGACCCATGTGGTAGTCAGCAAGTGGCCTCAGACTGTTTTGACCCTTAGAATCTTTTGAAAAGAGGGCCATGTTCATGGATTTCTGGCCCTGTGTTGAAAAGCCTACACTTCCTCAGTCTTTTCCTTTGGGTCCCAAGCCTGCAATTAGGGATATGCCTAAACATTCTAGATCAGCCAATATTTTTGGCACCAGGGACCGGTTTCATGGAAGACAATTTTTCCATAGACCAGGGGGTGGTGGGATGGTTTGGGGACGATTCAAGCACATTATATTTATTGTGCAATCAAACCTCTCTGCTAATAATAATCTGTATTTGCAGCCGCTCCCCAGTGCTAGCAACATTGCCTCAGCTCCACCTCACATCATCAGGCATTAGATTCTCATTAGGAGCGGCAACTGCATGTGCAGTTTACAGTAGGGTTTGACTCCTATGAGAATCTAACATGCTCCTTATCTGACAGGAGGCAGAACTCTGGTGGTGATGTAAGCAGTGGGGAGTGGCTGTAAATACAGATGAAGTTTTGCTTGCTCACTTGCCGCTCACCTCTTTCTGGGTGGCCTGGTTCCTAACAGGCCACAAACCAGTGGCCTGGGGGTTGGGGACCACAGCCCTAGATAATGCCTTCATCAGGGACTTTCTGTCAGCTCTCCCAAGGCACAGGGAGGGCTAACTTACTGATCTTCCTGTCAGCCTATGCCCTTGAACTTTTCTTCTTTTGAGTCAGAGAAAATGGTGAAAAGCAATCCAAAATCTTCTTTTCCTAGGGCATGTGCAAACCCAGCCCTGCCTCATCATCTTAAGAGGAAAAACAGGGCAATTAAACTGCTGTCTTGGCTTTCTTTTATATTTCCTTCCACTGGAAACTCCATCTTCTTTTCCCCTTTCCCCCACATTTTCTAGACTTCCAGAGAACTTACATTTTGGTAGAGGGAAACATGTTAGATTTCTAAAGAGTACACTAAAGCTTTCCAGGTATATGATAGGACTATGTAGTGGACAGCAGGGACGTAAACAGGGATGGTGGAGCCTATTTTGGCACATGCGGTATTGGTTGTAGGGTAGGAGATGCTTGACTGGCATTTGGAAGACGGCTCATTATCCAGAGTGACAGGCTGAAGAGGGGCATTCCTGGAAAAGGGAGAGGGTGGGCAAAGGCAGAGAGTTGTGCAAAGATCATGGAGAATTAGAGGATTAAAGGGTGAGAGGGACTGAAGATGCATGAGAGGACTTGAATTTTCATATTTTATGAGTTGGATTTTATATTCCAGGGTTTGGATTTTATCTTGTAAGCAGTAGAGAGTTGTAAAGGACTTTAAATATTGAAGTTATAGAATAAAAAAATGTAATTTAGAAAGGCCAATGTAGTGTTGGAAGGGGCAAATTTGGAGATAGGAATTCTAGCTAGGAAATTACTGAAATGTAGTTGATGATACAAGAAATGTAACGATGGGGTACTCTACAGGATTTAATGTCTAGTTGATGTGGTGGTTGAAGGAGAGGTAGAAGTTGCAGATAATCTCAGGGTTTTGGTTTGGGTTGTAGGTAAAGGCTGGTGGTGCTTTCATCAAGCCTGACATCACAGGAATCACACAGGAGTCATAGGAACACTTTGCAAGCTACTATAGCTTTCTACTGTAAAGGGGTTTAGCACTATTTTATTCTTCAAACCCTAAATATTTTGAATACAAAACATTAAAAGAAACAGAGTGACTGGTGGTTGAACAACTCAGACAACTTTTTGCATGAAGGTGGCAAGTCTTCATGCCTATGTGGGCATGTGTGTGCTATGTACATGATGTGATGTTGCTCATGCTTTGGATGCAAACGTATGTGCTCCTTTTGTCATACTGGGTTCTTGACACAGAATCATTATTCAGCATTAACATCCCCATTACCTCCCAGAAGTGCTCCCTTCAAGATCCATTTCCATTTGGCTCAGTGTGCACAAAAATTCCAGTGGGATTGATTGCTTGTGTCAAATTAATTTTTTCCCTTCCCAGGGAAAGTGTCTGCCATGTGTAAAATGGGGAAATCCCCAGGCTTCTAGCCAAATGCAAAGCTCAGATAGAAAGGCAAAGTCAAGAATTGAAGAATTGGGTCAAGAATTGAACTAGGTAACTCACAGAGCCTGTACCTGGATACTTAAGCTGATCTTCCCAGCATGCTGGCTGACTGTTTCTAGACAACAGGAAAACTTGAGGCTGGGCAGAGATGGTACATAGGAGAGGCTTATGTCTTTTCAGTATCAGCTGCAGAACCACTTCCATGTCCCATCTTCCTCTTACTCCTTTATTTAAAAGGTTGCAGAAGCTTCTGGAGGCAAATGGAGAACATGCTGAATATCCTTCTCCACCTGACTGCTGTGCAAACATCACAGAGCTCTGGGGTAGTTTTCCTTTTAGCCTAGTCCTGACACTTCCCTATAAGCTGTGGTGGACCCTCAGAATGTACCTCTCAAGCCTTTCCCTAGCAGGTAGCCCCTAGCTTCATGGTGCCCAGTTTGCCAGCCTTACTTCATTTTGCCTGATGCCAGACACTGACCAGGGACCTTCAAACTGTCTTTCCCAAGTTGGCCGATTGACCTGTACACAACAGGGTGGTCTAGACTATACTGTTCACCGATGAACTGATTTGTATCTTGACAGTAGGAGCTTTGTGAGATGTATGATAAAAGTCTCCCTGAGAACGGTGATGTATTCTTTTCCTATAACCTGGATTTCAGAAGTCCTGATTAGCATTTATTAACTTTAAGTTCAACTTTGTAGGTTGTGATTATCAGCAGTTCCAACCAAAGTATCTCTAGTTTATTATCTATAATACAGCCAAATACAGCTCTTTAATTATTAGAGATTATAGCAAATGCCTTATTCAGTTAACCATTAACCTTTAGGACCTTGAGAACTTTAAGAAGAAAGCTGGTGAATTCCCCATCCCAGAGGGTAAAATGCTAACCTTCTACTGTGACTGGTGCAATAACTACTTTTTTTGGAGAGGGAGATTTAGATTCTATTTGCCAAAAACTTTTACATAAATTGATAACAGAAATGATTTTTAGCCTTTCCCAACAGATTCTGTAATGCATCACTTCTAGCAGAAGGCCAGTGTTGGACTTGGTTATACAATTTAATTCTCTGCAATTCTATAGAATCTGATTGTAATGTCTGGTTTTTGAGCCAAGACAACTGGACTGCTGGAGGGATGCAGGGTTCACAGAAGTCTGCCAACTCTTAGCCAGAATGTCCTCCTTCCCTCTCCTGATGCTACCAAACATCTCTCAAATCCAAAAGGAGGTCATCTAATTTCTTCCCTCTACCCTGGCCCAGTTTCTAAGCTTTTACTGCCATCCACTGTATTCTTTCTAGTTTGTTTTGACGTATTTGTTTGATTTGCTCTGCATAGAGGTAATTCTCTGAGACATATTTTTAGACCACCTTAATTACTTTATCTAGCGTGATTCTAGGCATTGAATAAGCAAGTTTGTGATTTTTTTCCCCTTAGGCTTTGGTTTTTCCTATGAGAAAGACCACGGCAGCTCCCTAGAGAAGGTTCTCTCTGATAGACCCACGGCTGAGTGTGTGATCATGTACTGCTTTAGGTTTCTTGGAGGTCCTAGAGCCATAGAATTCAAGATTGGTAGGACCTTAATATAGAGGTGGCACTATCAAATCCAACCCTAAATCCCTTCAGTGCAGAGCAGAAGGGCAATCCCTTTACAACTCTGTCAAGCACCCTAGTGGGTGCCATTTTTTCATGCCAAGTCTTCTCCATTCTTACTCATGGTTGTGCACCCTGGTACACACCTTACTCATTCCTTCCAGGAATCTCAGCACTGAGACTTTGTTCTCTGGGACTTTTCCATTTCTGGGCTGTTGGATTTAATGTGATCTTCCCATATATCACAAAAGAATGCTGAGAACCTTGTGAAGTCCTGGAGAGCCTTTGTATAGGTTAAGAACAAAGGAGGCGGAGTTTATCTCTTCACCTGTGAAGCCTTTTAACCCCATGTTTTTCATTCTCCCTGTCAGGGTTAACTTTTTGCCAGCCCCTTGTCTTGCAGGTCATGTATATTGCTATAGTTGTAGGGGACACTTTTCAGGCACTGCTCAGGTTCTGAAAGGAAATTTTCAACTGTTTATCTTTTTGTTGAGGGGGGAGAGGAATCCCAAAAAATATGATCAGTGGATGTCTGCCCTTTTCTGGGTGCAGAGACCTCAAGTCTTCTGGCAGACTTGGGCAATCTATGGTTGCGGTGTGGTACAAAGGGGTGTGTCTCCGGTCTCGAGTGGGGAGCCCTGTATTCTGTTCTCAACGACGTTCTGGCTTTCTCTGTGTTCTTGGGCAGGCCACTGTACCTCTCTGGGCCTGAGTTTCTTCACAGTAAAGTGAAGGTGCTGGAATGGATGATGACCCAGGTTCCTTTAACCAAAGTCTGTGGGGTCTCCTTGAGAATGTGCTTAGAAGAAAGTCTCCTCTGCTTAACTCTGAGAAAATGCCAGTCTTAAAATGATTCTCTGATGCCTGGGAGTCCCTGCTTTCAGACATGACACACAAAATTTACAATAAACTGCCACTGGCTGGTATCTGTCTCTAGCCATCAGAAATCCGGCAACAGCAAACCCCAGTCTTGCCAGTCTTTGGATGAGCTGTGCAGGGTAAATTCTGAGCCTGTTACAGTATCCTCAGTTTATATTTTTATAAGACCCGCCAAATATTTATGGGCTTCCCAAGAAAGTACAGTCAACAATTTTAGGGTAGCCGTAATCTATATATAACAGCTACTCTTAAGCATGATTTGTTTCCTCCCCTGGTCTGTAAAGAGGATTTTTTTGAAAGGAGAAAAGTTTTGTTTGGATTTTCTCAGAACCTCCAAGTTCTTTAAATTGAATATTTGGCAAATCTTTTTCCCCAGAGTTATCCATCTTGGCTGGCCCTGCCAGATCTTTTTCTCCCCTCTTGGAGTTTTCACTTCCACTGATTTATTCCTTACCACATTTGGCTTTGTGGAGAGCTGGTAGGGAGGATGATCCTCGGACTGCTTCTTCCCCTGGAGAGGAAGCCTCGGGACCGTGTCCTGTTCTTTTTTTTGAGCCTCCTCACCACACCACCATCTCTTCTGCCAGTCTGTCTTCACATACGAGTACGTTATTCTGGAAGCTGGGTAGAGAGTGAGGAACTGGGATTGAGGAAACAGAAGCAAGTTTTAAAGGTCAAGGAATTCTCAGAGTTTACAGAGTCAGAACTGGGGGGAATCTAGGCCAGAGTGTACCCCAAAGCCAGATTCAGGACAGCAAGGGGCCAGGGATCAGGAAGGTGGATAAAGGACAAGAAGATGAAATGGGGAAAGGTCAGTCGAGGAGGGCAGTAAAAGACCCATTGAGCGTCCAGGGCATCTGCAGAAGCTGAGGGAGGAGACGGGGAGAGGGGAAACAGATGAGCATTCAGCTACCGCAGCCCTTACTGACAGAGGAAGCTGCTTGCTTTGGCCCTTCCTGCTGCATGTGCAGGAGGAGTCTGGGCTTGGCAGGTTGAGCCCAGTGAGGGCACCTGGCTGAGGTGTAGTTCTTGATGCCGTGAGCTGCCCTCTCCTGACCTCTCTCTGGATCAGGTCATTCCGTGAGGCTCTGCTGTGTCTGCTGCTCATGAACCCTCTGCTCGCTCCCCATTCAGTGAGCCTGCAAGTGTCCAGGTTTATTTCCTAAGCCTGTGGTTTCAATTTTAAGGTTCAAACTATTTGACCATATTAACAGAGACCCTGGACATCCAAATTTCCTACAGAACATTATTCTTTAGCTCGATGGTCTTAATATGTATCATTTCACCCCTTCAATTCATGATAACAGAGCTACCTGTATATCTTTCTCTGTCTCTTTGGCTGATGCCACATCTTTGTGTTCCTGAGTCCTTGGGCTGGGTAACTCATTTTGATGGCTTGGGCCAGATGCTCTTTCTGGCTACAAATAAAATAGGTTGTAAACTGAAGAGGCCCATTTATCCTTGTGCTTTTATTCTATAACCAAGAGGGGCTCTTACTGTTTTTTGACCCAAACTCTCTTCCAGTTACCTTTTTCTTCCTTCTCAAGCTTGAATGTTTTGAAACCATGTATCTCCCTGTGGTGCCCGAGAGCATCAGCCTGATCTGTGGCTTGGCACTGCAGGTTTCATAGCCTTGACCTGCAATTGGATTTTTCTGGGAATTTCTTACTCGAATTGATGCAGCCCAACTAAATTAGTGAGTTTCCCTCTAGTATCTGTCTTTGCACCCTTCACTCATGGATTTAACATCTCTTTCAACCTTTTCCACTTGGACCATCCTCCAGGCTGAGGATGAAAGGGTCTAGATTTATTTGATATATTTTTATATATTTTAAAAATACTTATGCATTTTAAACATCCAGGTTAAAGTTGAATTTTGAAGTTAGCTTCTTTAAGAGGTATGAGAAACATCACTCTGTGTTGATTGGTGGTTTATACTTGGTTGAGTCCAGCTCCAATTCCACTGGATATGTGCTCCTTGTGATCTTCTTGCTTGTTCTTTTCCTTCCTTGTACTTTCATTATAGAAAAGAAAGGGATTGTGTAGTGCAGAGGTTCCCATACAATCAGTTCATGCTGTCTTAACCTCTCAGTAATTTTTTCCATGGCACCCTTAGGCAAAACAAAATACTCAATAGATCTGTTGATTAAGTAGTTAGGTCCAAATAACTTAATAAGCACTAATGTCCTAACAATGTAGTAGCCATTTGAAAAAATAATGCAAATAAATTAAAAGTATGTTTTCTTTTTTCTTCTTGTTTATTGTATATATTTATACAATTATACAATAAAAATTATGTATATTTATAATGTATAACATGATGTGAAATTGTGGAATGGCTAAATTAAGCTAACATATGCGTTACCTTAAATACTTACCATTTTTTTTTTGTGGTGAGAACACTTAAAACCTACTCTGTTAGCAGTTTTTATGTATACAGTACATTGTTATTGACTTTAGTCACTATGTTGTAGAATTGATCTCTTGAACTTCTTCCTTCTGGCTAGCTGAAATTTTATATCCCTTGACCAACATCTCGACTCAGTCTCCCCAAGAAAAGTATTTTTATTTCATTCTTAACTAACCAGAGTTACTCACTAATGAGATGTGTGTGCCTGTTGGGCCTTGCGCAACTTCTCAGAGGTTGGAATCATATTGGATATTGGTCTCCTTATTTCCTGTTCTATATTGATTTTTGTGCTATGCTTGCATCTTATCATAGAAACTGCCCCAAATCAAGTTTTGGAAAGATATAATGCCATTGAAAGAAATGAAGTGCGATTTAATGTTGAAACTGAGAGTTCTCTTATGCCGGTAGCTTGTGCCTTGTCTGACAGCTACCAAGCGCTGATGTGTCTCCCTCAGAAATTTGAGTATTCACAGAGCCACCGTGAATTTGCTGTGGTACCTGGGGTGCCTTGGTGCATGGTTTGGAAACCATGGGGATAATGGAATAAATATTGGAAAATCTCTTCTGAGGGTGATTTTCGTACTTTTTGTCACCTCAGCCTAGTTGCCATTTTCTGGTTTTCCAGACTTCTGAGAGTTCCTTAGCTTCTGGGGGCCTTGACTCTCAAGGGACTCGTTCCGTCCTCCTTTGGCTTTGCTGACCGTTTTTGAGGCTGACTGGTACTTATTAGAGTCTATATCATGGGTTCCTTTCTGAGAAAGAGTTAAGTCTTGCTCCCCCAAACACGAGATGAAGGGGAGGTGAAAGAAGCACCAAGTAGAGAAGTTGGGATGGGGTTGGAGGCTGATAGTACCGGCTCTATAATTTGCATGGCCAAGGTCAAAATGAAAATCTAAAGCTTCTTGTTCAAAAACAGGAAAAAAGTACTATTAATGGTGTTAATATATAAAGCTTTTCCCTTTTTTTTATCTTCTCTTTTGACCTGTAATTGTGGTTTTTTTTTTTTTTTTTTTTTGAGACAGAGTCTCCCTCTGTTGCCCGGACTAGAGTGTCGTGGCGTCAGCTTAGCATGCAGCAACCTCAAACTCCTGGGCTCAAGCGATCCTTCTGCCTCAGCCTCCCGAGTAGCTGGGACTACAGGCACATGCCACCATGCCCGGCTAATTTTTTTTCTATATATATATTTTAATTGTCCAGCTAATTTCTTTCTATTTTTAGTAGGGATGGGGGTCTCACTCTTGCTCAGGCTGGTCTCGAACTCCCGAGCTTAAGCAATCCACCTGCCTCAGCCTCCCACAGTGCTAGGATTACAGGCGTGAGCCACTGTGGGGCCCTGTAATTGTGTTTTAAATTCGCTGTTTAGTGTTGTGTTTCCTTAACACAAAATACTCAGGGGCCAGTGCAAACCCTCACAGGTGCCTGGCTTCCTCTCACCTTGTGATTTGATGCACATGGCCTACTGGCTGCTGGGTTTCCCCTCCCCCAGCTGCAGGACTGACATGTGATCAGGAACAGAGGAGTTGTTCCAGGTATCTCCCCTTCCCATGAGCCCACTGCCTCAACCCAGAAGGGCCACTCCTAAGGATACTGTAAACACAGGGAAATGCTAGCTACCTAGACTGCAGATGCGCAAGGGGCTTGTGCCCGCTGAGTCACTGAACATGTGTGTTGCTGCCAGCCTGGGGGACGAAGACTGCTACCATGACCTGCCTGGAGACATTGTAGGGTGTATGTGCCTGACCTCCTCTTTCCCTCTGCTGGGGAAAAGTGATGGAGAGGCCAGGCAAGGGCTGGGGGAATGCTTGGCCAACAGCTTGTCCCAGGCAGGTGGTGGACTCTGCATAAGCCTAGGTCCTAACTCCCAGTACATGCTCCATTGTTCCATTAGGCCTCACAAAACACAGATTCAAAAATTAAATTATTAAGAATTTCAAGACAATAACCACAGAGCATTAAATCCCAAACACAGGTCCTTCTGAGTGTGAGGCTCTGTGCGACTGCACTCCTGTGACACTCACTGGCCCTGCTGAAAGTGAAGCTTGCTAAGGGTGGGGTAACAAGTACCCAGATATGGCCAACTGAGCACGTGTGCTCTGGTCACGGGCCATGCTGCCTGCACGTTAGATGCTCCAAGATGAATGGAAAAGACTTTGCCAGTAACCTTTGTGTATGTCTTTTCTTTCTAGTGGGGGCCTATAAGCCTTGGTGAGGCAGGTACAAGAGAGAATTCTACGTTGTGACTGATCAAGCTGAGCTTCCTGTCATTGAATTCACTAAAATGTGGTTCATTGACTGCACTCACATCTCTGGTAACATTTATAGCCAATTTGTATTGAATGCCCATTATGTGTTAGGCAGTATGCTTGGGCAGCATGGGTGCTTTGTCTGTAGTAACTCATTTAATTTTCATAATAACCCCATTTTACAGATAAGAAAACTGAGGTTTAATGACTTGCTCCAAATCTTATGGCATGTAAGCAACACAGCAAAATTTTGAAGCCAGCCACTGTGGTGCCAGAGCCCATCTCTGGGCCAGGATGCCCTTCTCTTTCCAGGTGTCATCCAGCTTTTGTTCACAATAATGGCACTAAGTACATCTTTATTTCCTAATTCCAAATAAAATCTTTTCATTTGGTTCCACATGTATTTCCAGCCAAGGACATTTATTTTTAATTTGAAAGTTTTCTACAAAATAAAATAATCTAATTTTCTAAATACGTTTTCAGGAACAGTATGTGGCTGCATCTTTTTAAATCCCCAATTTTCATCATCCCATGACACTTTTCAACATGGATGTTTCCGTAACAGTTGGGGCGAGGTCTGAAGCACATGAGTACACCTTTGTTCCCGGCTTCTCTGGCTGTCAACAGGTGATTCCTGGGCGGAGCCCAGAGGCCGCGATGCAGCTCATTGTAAAGAAATAGACTATTTATTGAGAACAACAAAAGAGCAGTTATTTTACTTTCTAAGACTTACTGCTCAAAGGGTGGCTAGTGAACCAGCAGCAGAGGCATCACCTGGGGGCTTGTTAGCAGTGCAGGATCCCAGGCCCTGTCCTTGCTGAATCAGATTATGCATATTAAAAAGAGCTGCAGGCAATGCATTTGCACATGTTTAAAAAGCTGTTTTAAGCCTCTGAGTGTGTGTTTGTGTGCTTATTTTGTTTACTACTTCTATGGACAAAGGATATCCTTTGTCATTTAGGTTAAACATTCTGCCTGGGACTCGTGTGGCCTTCTGTGTGGCCTTCCATAGGCACTTAAACTCCTTTGGGCTTCAGTTTTTCTTCTGCCAAATGAGGAAGTTAGACCAGATAATCTCTGCAGTCTATCCTGGTTCTATGATTTTAGTAAAAATCCCCAAGCAATAGAGCTTTGTAACAGTTTATTGCTTCTATTTAAAGCCACCGTTGGGCATTTATACATTTTTAGCCCTGTCTGCTTTATTCTATACTCAACTACTAAAACCTAGTCTTTCCCAGAGTGTGACTTATGACTACTTGCATAAGAATCACTTAGGGACATTGTTAAAATGCAGATTCCTGGGCCCCAGCTCAGCCTTCCTGAATTGGAGTCTCTGGGGGCAGGTCCCAGAAATCCACATCTTTAACCTCTGCGTTAGAGTGTAGGTGTTAACACTTTCCTGCTACTTTCCAAATACAAAGGTCTTTACTGGTTCTCTGATCACTTTCTCTTGTTTTTTTTAACATCACATGCTTCCTTAGTGCCTTAGAGAAATGGAGGCACAGTGGAAGAAAGGGGAATGTTGGGACAGGAAGCTAGTTTGGAGAGGGGAGACACTGAATTCGTGGTGACAACAGTGATTCAAGTGTGATTTCTGGAAAATATATGAGACTGTGGTATTGAAGTATACAGTAGAGAACAGGAGTGAGCTATGGTTTTGGGGATGCCTGGTATAGGATGGGGAACCCGGTCACCTCAGGACATTGAGGGATGTAAAGAAAAAAGAATGAGGTACATTTAAGTGCCAGACGATGCTTCTGAACAAGGCAACAGAGTCTTCCCAGGGCTGGGAGTGTACAAGGGGTGTGAGGAGAAAGCTGTGTGGAGGACCTACGGGTTCAACTTTGAGGACTGCTCAGAGTCAGAGAGCGGGACGGAAAGAGGCTCTGTGAGGCCTCCCAGGAGAGCCTGGAGAGGCAGAGGGAGCCAGGACAGCTGCAGGTGAGAGCAGCAGGAGAGCAGAGCCTGGAGGTGGGCTGCAGTAGATACCAGAGCCAATCAGCCTGTCTCCAGAAAGGCTCATGCACTTGGAATGAGGGTTCCATGTCTTTGACAGTGTCATGGCAGCCAGATTGTATGTGATTTAACAGGGCAATGGGAAGAGAGCGAGGAGGGGAGGGGGTTGGGGCCTGTAATTGGGGTGACGTGCTGCTGGCACTTTTGCAGGCTAGGGGAACCACAGGGTCACACGGAGGGGCCTGGCCTCTTCAGTGGGGCCCTGGGTGCCCGCATAGGGTGTACACAGTAGTGCCTGTGAGGTTGCCAGCTTCGGAAGGAAGTGATGTGGGTGCGAGGGGGGAAGATGATTGGTAAAGACACAAACATTCTTGGCCAGTTGGCAAACATTGGGAGCAGCAAGCTGGAGGCAAACAGATGTCAGTATTTAACAAGATGTTAGGACATTTTGGAAGCAAGAAAGCCCTTCTCTCAGCCCACTTCCAGGAGGGATTGGTAATTTTCTTCCTCACTTGAACTTTGTCTGCTACTTAACATAATTCAAACACACTGTAGCTATATTTGGCAGATGGTCAACTTCTCCAGGGAGCTTGGATCATGGACACCATCAGGTCAATTCAACAAGCATTTCTCGAGGGTGTGCCATATGTGAAGCACTGACTTTGGTTAGTGAGAATCAGAAAAGGCTGGCCAACCCTTCAGGAGTCGTGGTCTGAAGGGACTGACGTGCAAAACTCTAATAAGAGGCAGACTCTGTACACAGACTCAAGTTTTCTGGATGTGTCTTGTTTCCCTATTAATTGGGTTATCAAGTGAGCTGCTGAGAAACAATGGGGATTTTTTTTTTTTTTTAAGCAAAGAAAAATATACCCGTGAGTGCCATTAGCAAGACATAGAAGGTGGTTTTGGGAGAAGTGCTAGAATTGAGTTAACTTTGACCCACATTTGTCAAATGACTGAGGTTTGATAGGCCTTATGTTAAGGATTGAGAATACAAAGATAAATAAGACATGGTTTTGGCCTCAAGGAGTTCAGAGTCTAGTAGGGGAGCCAACAAAAAAGCATATTTATGTCTCATCCTGACACATCCTACAGCCACTACTGAATGCTAAGGAAGCATAAATGAAGGGACCAAAGTCAGGAGATGATTTTGATTAAGCCTTAAAGAACAAGTAAGGGTTAAACTGCTGAGAGACTTTTTTACAGAACTCAGTAAAAGAGATGCTGTGCTTCCTCTCTGGCAGCCTTTTGGAGGCAGGACATGTGGTGCTGGTGTTTGCAAGTCCACTGGGGACTCTCAGCTCCTGCAGGGCAGACTCAGATGATGCCTTCTCTGCACTCTTCTTCCTCCACTTCTCTCTTTGTTGTTTTTCCCCTTCATCAGAGAAGTCTGAAGCAGGAAGAAGTGCAACAGTAATGATGACCCATTCCCCTTGTTAACCCCCTACTGCGGCGAGAAAATCTAGAGGTTTTTGGAGGGTGCACAAAGACACCATCCTGCCAGTGCGTGGGCTGACTAGCTGGGCACCGAGGAGAAGAATGTGGTGTGTGCATTAGGACAGCTCTTTGGTTTGGTGGCTCTCCGCATCTGGGATGACCCACTCTTGCTTTTCTTTCCCGCCTGATACCGCTTGAGCGACACACACACACACTGTTTCCAGAACAAGAGTGTCCATGGCAAAGACAAGGACAAAATTTTGACTGTTTCCTCCCTTCTTGGTGAGACTTCTCACCCGTGCCTTTGGGAGCTCGCCCACCTCTCCCCGCTCCCTGAGTGGCTGGCAGAGGGCATGAGCAGGGCCCGGTCCTGTGTGTGCTGTTTGCCGTGTCTCTCATGTGGTCACGGCTGCTGTGGGGCAGGCGCTCCGGTGGGTCTTTTCCACTCAGGAAAGATGGGTTTGTACTAGACTTATACCAGAACTGAGTGTAAGGAGTTCAGAGTAAGACAGAAGGTTTTTAAACTTATTATTATTTTCAAAGACATTGGAGAAGGAAAAGCACAGCAAGGAGCATGCAGCATGGCGATGGCCGGAGCAGGTGCCGATGCGCCTGCAGCTGCAGCACAGGAACTAAAACTGGAGCAGTTTCGGCAAGATCTGCCCGACCCTGCACAAGGAGGACATGCACGTTCCACACTTTGTGGGGACACTTGGGGGAATTTGAATGTAGGCTGGTTATCAAATAACATTAGGAATTATTATTTGGTTAGATGTGATAATGTATTGTGGCTAAGGGTGCCTCGTATTTAAGAGACTCGTATTATAGTATTTATAGGTGAAATGTCATAATATCTGTAATTCACTTCAAAATAATTCAGCAAAAGATGGTGAAGTAAATATGGCAAGAAGCTAATAATTGTTACATCTAGGTTATTGGAATATGGAGACTAGTTATACTATTCTTTCTGCTTTTCTATTTGATTAAAACATTATCATAGTGAAAAAGAAAAAAAGAGTACAGGCTCTTGGAGCCAGACCGCATGGGCCTGAATCCTGGTATGTGGTTTTAACCTGCGTGCCATTTTCTCTTCTTTACAATGTGATGAGATGATAAAGATTCCTACGGCACAGGGTTGGATGAAGAGTGAATTGTATAACACATAAAATCCTGAGATCAGTGTCTAGTACATAAATGCTCAACAGCTGTTTTATTATTACTATTATTACTAAAAAGAAACCATCTCAAAATGTTGAGGTATCAAACTTAGATGAGGGCTGAGAGAAAGCATAACTCCTCCAGCAGCCAGACAGAGGCATCCAACTTGGGTCCCCTTCCAGTTTGTGGTGAGTCAGAGGGGACAAGGGTAGAGCTGAGCTTGACAGGGATCCAGGATGCCTGATGACACCCTTTGCCCTGGGAGAGTGTCCTGGGTGTTGCCAGGGAGAGGCTCAGGAGTAAGAAGATGGTGCTGGGAGGTGCAAAGGTCATCTCTCAGAAGAGACCCAGAGTCACCAGGTTAGGTGGTAGAGCGTATGAGGCGATGACAGGAACACTGTGTTGTGTAGCTCCTCCATACTGAGATCTGAGGGTTTTAGCCGTTGTGATGCTTTTTTTCTTTTCAAGGGGAACAGAAAATTTTGCAGGTAGGCATGAAGAGGGCTGCAGAGAAAAGAGATGACTCAGCTTCTGTCTGGAAATTTAGCTGCACCAGAGAAAGTCAGTCCTGAATGTGAGTTGCATAAAGTGGAGATTTTCAGAGTGAATCAATTGCTCAAAGATGGCACTAGGGAGAAAATGGGCTCACTAGATGTACCAGTCAGGGTCTCAGCAGGAAACAGATGACCCAGCCCTGTTGGGTAATCTGAGGAGGTTTAATGAAGGGACTCTTTACAAAGGTGTGGGCAGGGACTGCTAACGGGGACATTAGTTTCCCTAGACTTAAAGGAGGGACGGAAGGGAGTGGCTACCAGAACTTGGAGACCGAGTCTGTATGAGAGAGCTACCTCAACAGGGCTTTGGGGTAAGGGACACAGCCAGCTTGTCAGGACCCCACAGCAGGGTTGCGGGGAGGTAGGGAGCACCCTGGCTTCATCCTCCTTGCTTCCTCTGATGTCCTGCCAAAGCTTTTCAATGGCTGAACTCCTCAGGGTGGCTGAGGGCAAGGGAGCTTTGATGTCGTCCGTGTAGGTCAGGCTTCGGGGTACAGAGCAGGCTGGAGAACGATGAAGGGTGTACCTAGAACAGGTGGAGAGTGATGGAGGGACAAATAGGAGTCCCTAGTCCATTAGGAGAATTTGAAGCTTTTAGGAAAAACTTTTTTTCCAGCCTCCCTCTCAGTTACTTCCTCACTGCTAGTATGGGAGCCAGGTGATCTCTGTGCTCGACATGAGCTCCAGTAGCTCCACACAAACTCCACTTTCTAAGGATGTGGTATGAGCTGTGGTGTGCACGCTGGAAGCAGACTTTAAATCTCCAAATGTGAGATCCAGAACAATCCAGAAGGGACATTAGAGATAATTTAGCCTATCTGCCTCATTCTTTCAGATAAGAAAACTGAGTTCCCAAGAGGCAAAGTGATTAGTCCATAGCTTCTTAGTGGCAGAGCTAGAAAGAGGATGCTCATATCCTGGATCTCAGTGAAATGATCTTTCCTTGAGGCCCTAATCCTCCTCTGACCTCCGACATGATATTGGCACTTACTCTCTCTTTCTAGATCCCTGAACTTGACTCTTCTTTCCTACCCCACCCTATCTGCACTTGTGATGGAAATTATCTTGATGTAATGGTGGCCTCTAACTGTGCTCTACACATAGCTGGCATCCAAACCAGAGGTCATAGAACTGAAAGCTCACAGCCACATTAGGATGCTCAGGTCACATAGTTTATTGAATCAATTTAAAACACACATCAAAAAACAAAAACCAACAAAAACTAAAAAACCACAAGATGATAAATATGGGATAGGTTTATGCACTTAGGATAGGGTACAAGTAGCTGAAAGGACCACACCCTTGACTTCTGTGTTATATACAAGGGTCATATGTCCTGTCTGTCTCTCTGCTATGTTAGCCTTCCCCATTGGTGACATGCTTACGGAAACAAGAATTGAGAGGTGAGCGAGAGGGCCCAGCAAGCAGAAGGTGCCTGTGGCCAGCACATACCCCTTCCGAGTATGGCCAGGGAGCTGCTCACCAGTTAGCCCAGTTAATAGCTGTGGCTTCTGTGTGTGTGCCTCAGACAGAAGGCTGGTGAGACCTGACTAGGTGTCATTAATGATCAGACAATGTCTGGCATGAATGGGAAGTGTTTACTTGGTCCTTTCCTCCCTGTCTAGCTTCTCTTCAGCACATGTATGCTCTGTGCATTTCATCCTTGAGCTATTTGTTTACTTATTGCCTATACTTAGTGTTATCTATCTTCCATTCGTTTCTTTTGGTTTTTATATAGAAGAATTGAACAGTCTTTAACAGCAGAGTAAAACCACACATTACACCCCCTGTGTATTTAGGCTGAATGTTTACATTTTGTATTTTTATACCTGAGTTTCTAGGCTTTGGAGATAGAAGAAATTTGAGGCCACTTCTATTCCTTTTAAAGATAAAAGGAGCTACCGAGCCCTCAATTGACTTTTTACCCACTGATATTACTCCCGTTTGCCCATCTTCCTGGATTTTAGAATTGGATCCTTACATTATCTCCAGTTAACTATGAGAGAGCTGGGCATGGTGGCACTTGCTTGTAGTCCCAGCTACTTGGGAGGCTGAGGCAGGAGGATCGCTTGAACTCAAGAGTTTGAATCCATCCTGGGCAACATAGTGAGATCCCCATCTCCAAAAAAAAGAAAAATAGAGAAGGAGAGAAGGAAGGACAAAACTATGAGATGTGAAGATACAGTTTAAGAGGCTCCTAACTACCCACCTTCCTCCTGATGTACTGCACCTGTCTTCTCAGGACTTATGTTGTAGCTTAGCTGCTTAGCAGTGGCAAGGAGGTCAGAGCACAGGTCTGATTCCTGCAGGGCCCAGTTACACAAAAGAAAAATGGCCTCCATTCCACAGGCAGTGCCTCCTTTAGCTCTGGGTGTTTATTTTGAAAATCTCCTCATCTAGGTGCCTGGATGGCAAAGCTCAGGTCACTCAACTCAACCAGATCCCAGTTCTAGGACTGACTAAAAGTTGGGGCTCGGGACATAGTCTTCCTTCCAGAAGAAAGCCACCCACCTCCACCTCCATCTGTGAAACACAAGTGTCAGCTTCCACCTGGTATAACCTGCGTTCCACAGGCAGCAGCCTCTGTGACATCCTGCCAGGTTGTAGTGAGGGCGCATCTGGACCACTTTGTGAAACTAGAACTAAAACCAAAAAGGTTGATGGGCTCCGTGACACCAGGGACAGCCCCAGGTCTGCTTACATTTCAAGTCACTGTGAGGCTTGCTTGCTGAGTGTAGTCTAGTGTGAGATTTAACTCTAGAGTTCATCTAGTCCTACCTGCCGTCTCCCCCAACGCATTCAGTACCTGTGTCGAGAACAGAGAACAAATATGAAGCAAGCGAAGCAAAACCGCCTGCCCCTGTCACAGACTGACATCAAGACCTCCACCCTTCCGGATCTGGAGACGAGAGAAGACTGGTGGATTGTGAATATTTATTGATTTACACCCTTTCCCCAACAGTTGAGTAATGCTTATTGACAGAAGCACGGGGGACATACCATTTTTACAAGAGGAAAAAACATCATGGAGCTTGGAGGAGCTGGGGAGGGTTGAAGAGAAACCCTCACTGAGTGGTGGTCTGAGGAAGGGACAGTGTGACATTTCCCACTTGCTGTCTGAGGTGGCAGTGTGATTCATGATGTGAAAAGGGCCTCCAGGCCCTAGCAGTGCTTGTGTTCAGACTGAAGGGAGTAAAGTGGTAGTCTGACTTCCTGCTTTGGTCTTTCTGGACAGGGAAGCATGAATAACAACAAGATCAATAATAATATCTAGTATTTATTGGATACCTTTCACATGTTTGGTATAAGGCTGAGCATTTTCACAAATATCTCATCAATCTTTAAAATAACCTTTGTGGTCCCCATTTTTAAGATAAAGAAACAGAAACTCAGAGAGGCTAGAACCGTTCCTAAAATCACACAGCCATTAAGTGGCAGAGCTGGGATTTGAAACAAGTAGTCTATAGCCTACTTCAGTAGTCCACATTCTTTCATGGGGGAAAATAAATTCATGGAAATGGAGGAGGAGGAGGAGTAGGAGGAAGAAATATTGAGGGAACACAATTAAAATGTCTGAGAAACTAGGGATCTCCTAGCCCTGAGTCTACACGTGTCCCTCTGTATAATGTGCAGCCCAGGGACAGTGCTGGAGAAAAGCACACATAATCCGCTGCTCCCCTTTTACTTGTAGTAGGAGACAGGCCATGCTTGGGAAAAGCAGGCAGTTTGGATTTTTAGGTGTGTAGACAAAAATAGAACATCCAACTAGAGGTAAGCTGGTAGTAAAGTGAGGGAGTCCTTTCTTGTGCAATGGAGAGACACTGAGTGTTTTTGAGTGGGGGAATGACATGACAGGACTGCTTTGCTTTAGCATAACTAATTTTTTAGCAGTGTTTAGAGTGGATTGCAGAGTGCTTTAGGTGCAATAAAGGGATAGATACTGCATGCAGCAGAAGTGCAGAGGGGAGGGAGGTGAGCTTTACCTGGGGGAGTTAGGGAATGGTTTGTAGGAAATGTGACATTTGACTTAGGCCTGGAAGGATGCATTTGGGGAGTCACTGATGAGAGGGCCAAGGTATCCATGCAGAGGAGACTGGAGAGCCTCTCTTGTCAGGCTGCTGTGCAAATCAGCTAGACTAGCAGGTATGTATTTAGATACCATCTTGCTTCAAAAAGGAATTATAGCAGCTTATGAAAACAATACACTACAAAATAAAGAAAAATAAGGAGGTGATGAAATAGGGGAAGAGGAAAAATTAAGGTAAGAAAAGTGAGATGAAGATAAGACTAAGGTTAGTACAGATAGATGGACTTGATCCTTATTTTCTGTGGACTTGCTCTCCAAGGCTTATGGACAGAGACCACTATAAACCATCGCATGTGTGGAGTGAAGGCACAGACTGTGAAGAGACAGTGACAACACACTTCAGCCCTGTGGGTAGCACCAAGAATAGCTGGATAAGCTTTTGAAGAGAGCAGGGATGAAGGCTGCTGCAGTGATGGAGTGGTTGGAGCCACACCTGTGCGTGCACGCGTGTGTGCACATGCGTGTGTGTGCTGGTGATTGCTGGGAAACTGGCAGTCCTCAAAGTGTGTACTCTGAGTACTGAGCTTTATGACCCATGGTAAGAGGTCCAGCATGTATGTAGGTACATAGTTACCAGGTCCTTGGAGAACCTGCTGGAGCTCTCTCTTTACTGGCTTGAGAACATAACATGCTGAGTCTAGACTCTAACACTGTTCCTGCTGGAACCTTTGCTTGAATGCCCTTTCCATCGTAGCCAAGGTCTGTTCATAGTCTATCTATTTTGTGAGGCTCCAGCACGTCCCACTGTGTGTGGGAAAGAGGTCTTTTGTAACGCTACTGTTTCCATCTCTGATCTCTCTGAACACGTTCCATGACTTATCATCACAAACCTCCTTTCATTATTGCCGTTTCACATGCTAGCTGTTTTCTCCCCAGCTAGACAGACATTAAACTCGTGGAGGACAGCTAGGAATGTTTTTCCTAAGTCTTAATGCCTATCCCAGTGTTTATATAGTAGCAGCTAAATAAAGATAAGCTTGGCCTTCCCTTCCTTTGGTATCTTGCCTTGTGTGTCAGTTTCAGTGGGTCTGTGCAGTGTGGGATACTGAATAAAGCCCTCAGACCAGTCAGGAAGTCTTGGTTTTAGGACTGATCTATCGTCGTTTTGGATCTGTCCCTTCTCCCTTTAGGTCTGTTTTGCCACCTATGAAAGGATAAGTTTTTCGTTAAATGATTGCTAAATTCCTTTCACATATGTAGTAATTGTGTGATTGAAATTGCCTTAATTAGGGATATTTTCTGCTTTGTCTTGCCCCCTCCAGCTACCTTTTATCCCTTGTGTGCTTATGTCTGTCATCTAAGGGTTTCTATTCGTGTTTTAAGCTCGTGTTTAGGACTTGGGAAGGCAGCATTGCCATGTGAATGGCAATCAGGAAGGTGAGGAAGGCAGCCTTGCGCCTGGTCGGATGACACGGGAGCGTGGTGTTCATGCCTGTTTAGGTGTGCTGGGATGCTTGGGGATCTGAGCCTGGCCAGGTGTTATCTGGTAGGTGATTTCTCTGATGGTGGTATCCCTTATGGGTGCCAAGTTTGCTGGAAAGTCACCCATAATAAAAGCAGCCATTGACTGAGCACTTTGCAAATGTCTCTAGTCCTCCCAACAACTCCGTAAGGTAACGATTAGTCTCATTTATATATCCGAGAAAACAGTCTCAAAGAAGTTAAGCAATTTGCCAGAAATTGCCAAAACCAAGGTCTCACCTAAGGCTCTCTGGCTCCAAAGCTTGGGTTCTTTTCATCAACATTGTCTTGCAGCTCAAACCCAGAAGAAGAGAGCAGAACACATCTGTCTTAGTCTGTTAGTGCTGCTATAACAAAATACCTTAGCCTGGGTAATTTATAAAGAACAGAAATTTATTTCTCGTAGTTCTGGTGGCTGGGAGGTCCAAGATCAAGGAGCTGGCAGGTTCATTGCCTGGTGAGGGTTCAGCCTCTGTCTCCAAGATAGCACCTTGAATGCTGCTTTCTCTTTTATAGGGACTTTAATACCATTTATGTGGGGAGGAATCCTCATGACCTAATCAACTCTTAAAGCCTTCACCTCTTAATACTATCACATTGGCCATTAAGTTTCAACATCTGACTTTTGGAGGGGACACATTCAGACCACCACTCTCTTTATCAACATTGCCTTGCAACTCAAACCAAGAAGAAGAGAGAAGATATCCATGTCACAACCATGTAGGAAGGAGAGAATCTCCCAAAGGGCAAGGTGTCTCCTCTGTTCGAATTTCCCTCAGGCATATCAGTTTTTCAGCCAGAGGGATTCCAGAAAGACCTCTTCAAGTTCTCTTCCAGCCTAAGGAGTCTGAGACTTGAGGAGTAAGACACATTTCTGTGCTAGGTTCCAAGTTTCTTTCTTCTAAGGACTAAAGCTGGATGTTCTTCCATGGGCTGTTAAGACACCAGGGAAGACAAAGAGGATAATGGCCAGGATAAATTTAGTGGAAGAGGAGCTGTTCCTTTTTAAGTAGTGGATATCAATTTTCTAAATTCAACCCGGGAACATGTTATACTTCCTTCTGTAAGTCCTGGTAGAGGCAGCAGCTCAGTGCACCCGTCTTCCTGAACTTGTTCTGTTATGATCTGCTCCCTAAATCTGGTCTTTATTTCTCTCTCTGTCTTTCTGTCCATCTGTCCTTCTCTCTCTCTCTCTTTCCAACCAATGCTTGAAAAGTGGCCTCTTCCTGTTAATAAAGCAAATGTCTACAGCTTCACCTACCAAGTCAATCAATGCCATTGATGAGGTGCCAACTGCTAATGAATTCCTGTTCTACTCACTAAAGAACCTTAAAATAAAACAGAAGAAGGGAATCCTGGCCCATAGAGGTTTCATGAAGGTAACAGTGAAGCCCACCCTCCCACACCCCCAGGAACCTGGAAATAGAAGTGAAGCTGCCTCTGAGGGTTAAATTAGGCCCATCTGTATGTCCCGCATGGCTGGGATCTACTACTTGCAACTGTGGACCAGGAGATGTTCTGCAATATGTGAGGGAAGAGAAGACTCCATCAGTGTGACCTGGGAATAATCTCAGGAAGGCTGGCTGAAATGTGACTGTATCTTAGTAATATGAAACCTAATTAATTGCTCTGAGTGCAGTCCAGGGACAGACTGTGTAGAAAGTGCTGGTCAGCCAGGGCACTTCTGAAAGGCAACTGAAAGAAGCGGACACTGCTGGTATCCATTCAGGCCCTGGCCACAGACCAAGACCCTTTGGCTCTCCGGCAGGAGTAGCACCATTCTTGGGATGGACACATCGTGCCATCATGGTCTGCTGCGCTTGAGCCAGGATTTCCTTTGCAGACCCCCCTAGCCTTGATCACATGCTCATTATGAAACTTTCTAATGATGGCTTGGCTTCCTCAGTATGCCGGCCTATACTGACCATGCTGACTTGAACACTCTAAGGTCCTTTGGCAGTTGTATTTTGTTGGTATTTTTGGCACTCAATAAATAGAGCTTCTGGCATATATGACAGCCTGTGAGCTTGGTTAATATGAGTTTTCACTTAATGATGGATGTGCTCTCACAATACTGACACAGTCTGGTTTCAGAGTGTATGCCTTTTACCTTGGTGAGTTAATCAAGGACAATATCATCAGTGAAGCCTCCTGGAAGCAGTTGGTGGCCCACTCCTGGTAAAACTTCAGGTTTGCTGCCTGTCTCCATGCAAACTTTATTCAAGAACAGGCAGCAATGACATTGACGCATAGAAAGGATGTTAGAATTTATAAAACAATATATAGACAGGTCTAAGCAAATATATGCAAAAATATAATTTAGGGACAGCTCAGACCCAAAAAGTTTTAAACAAAGAGAGCTAGCATCAGTCCCCTTTTTAAAAAAGTAGCCTTTTAAAAGCTGTGTTTAGGTTGAGGAAAAAGTAAAAAGATAGATCTTCTGTTTAGGAAGATGTTAGTACTAGCTAATATTTATTGAGTATTTGTTATGCACCAGCTACTGTACCAAGTTCTTTATAAGCATTACTACAATTGATCCACAGAACTGCCCTTTGAAATAGATAAACATTATTATGCCCATTTGACAAATGAGGGTATTGAGCACTGAGTTCTCTCAACTAGTAGTTAGGAGAACCAGGATTTGAACCTATGCACAGAGCTACTATATTATGCTAGAACAAACTTTAGCAAGTGACACAACATAGAACTCTTTTGTTTCTGCCTTCTCCAGCAAGGCACTGACCTCAAGCTCAAAACAATACCTTAGGCTTCAAGGTCCCACAATGCTATGGGATGATGGTGTGGAGGAGTTGTGTTACCTCTTGTTTTGGGATGAATGGACTTGGATAGCAGAGATAGATGCTGAGAGAGTGTAGCATGGCCTCTTACCATGTCAGAGGTAGTAGGAAAAGCAAAATAGGTGAATGGGATAGGTTATGGGGGAACAGTGGGGCCACCTAGGCTGCGCTTACGCAGGTTTGTATTTCTATAGTCAGTTACCTGCTGTATGCCCAAGACAGAGATGTAATAACAAAAATTAATCTAAGGAAATGGGTAAATCCAATCATGCTTTCTTGTTTGTTTTAGAATTCTTGGTTCATAGCATCAGATTGACTTTGCTATGAATGTCTGCCCTGGATTTGTAAACCTGGAGTTTCATGCATTGAATGGGCACTGCAGGTGAAGGAAGAAGGGCTGGGCCATGGTGAGCCTGACTAGCCAGGTTTAAACAAATGCAGTGGACAGTCTCCCTGATAGTCTCATCAGAAGCATTTTTTTGTGAGTTAAATCTAGATTTGTTCCTATTTTTCAGACATATGTAGATTTTGGAGCCCAAAATCACAAGGTCCAGGGAACAGAGCCCAGAATTCTGGAGAGAGGAGACTGAGGAATTATCATTACGTAGATAGATGCCATTACACTGAAACTCAGTCACCTCTTCCACATCAACTCTTAGAACCTGAAAAAAACCTTCTTATCATCTCTCTTGATCAGCATTTTTTTTTCCTGCCTGGAAGAATGTACACCCATAGAGAAGCCCACTCTTAATTACCTCCTATAGATATAAGAATGTTACATAAGACCAGTTCTAGTGTCTATGGCTTAAGAACCCCACTTTTTTATTTCTTAATTTGGAGAAGTGTCAGTGTATTCTTTCATTTTGTTTCTGATTTCCAAGTCAGTTTCCTAAAGAAATGGTTTCCCTATTGTATCATTATTTGATTAAAAAATGTTTTTACTATAGCATCTTGCTAATAGTTTCTTGGAAATTTATGTAGTTACATTCAAAGATTTTCTTTAGTTCACATTCATATTAACTCAAAAATGGTTATACACATGCTTTGCTCTTATAAGATCCATACCGTTTTTTCCTCTGATAGGTCATGCCTGCTTACATGCCCAGCAGTCCTGTTCTTAGTATATATTCTGCCTACTTGCCTGGTATGAAAATGAGAATTCTCCCTGGGTCCTTTCTTATGAATGGAGGCTATGTGGGCACTCTGCCAGTTCTAGAGCATGAGTGACTTTGTAATCAGAGGTTACACATTTTGGGCAGCCCCTCCACAATTTCACCCCTGAATTCCTTTAGGACTCCCAGGTGGATGCCATATGGTCCTGGTGATTTATTTACACTCATTTGTCAGTCAGGCTCCCAGGCACTCACTGCAGCTTCAACCCTGACCTCTCTCCTTTCCGCTGAGGAGGGCAGGTTGGGAAGGATATTTGTTCTTGAGGATACCTCTTGTACCAGGAGCATCACTGGATGGTTCCATTGATTCCACACCTCCTTGACTCCCTTCAGTGGAACAAAATAACCTCTGTGATTGACCTTGGCATTGGCATCCCTCAATTTTAATTTTGATCTGATTAATTTCCTTGTTTTTGTTCCATTTTTATGTGCCACTTCTTCTGTGGTCTCTTTGAAATTTCTATCTAGTCACGCAGGGATGCTCTCCTCTTTGACTGTCTGTTATTTTGGGCCTTGGCCTTACCTCATATATTCTATATTCTGGAATTCTAATACTGTACTTTGAAATACGGACTGCGACTTATATAAATTTTCCCATTCAATCTCCCCTTAACAATTCCCCCCATTTCTTTCTCTCTCTCCCTCTTCCTCTCCGAAAGTTGGCGTTTGGGTCTAGGGTACGGCCTGAGAAAGGAGTTGAGGCAGGAGCAGGATGAGCCGGGGAAGGGAAGTGTTGGGCATTCTTACTAAGGCCCTTTGGTGATGCAGATGGGGAGCTGGGCATGCTGTCTGGGTCAGGGTAAACCCAGTTGCTGAGACTTGTGCTCTGAATTAGGATCTGTGCCTAGAGCGGCCCAGGCTTGCCAGCCTTGTGAATGTACTCCTGCCCCTGCAGTGTGGCCTTTGTGCAGACTTTTCTTCCACGCTCCATCTCCCAAAGGGCCAGGGAAGTGATTGACTTGAGCATGCTGGCCTGCCATGCTTCCTGTGATGCGGGCAGACTCTCTGCAGGGCAGACTAAGAGAGAATCGACTAAAGTGGCAGCAGGAGAAACTGATTTTGTATACAGCGGAGAATTGCCAAGGAGCCCGATTGGGAGAATCAAGGAGAAGCTAGCACCTCTTTGGAGATATTTAGAATATCTATCTGTGAGCAGGAGATGACCCAAGTGAAGCAAGGGCAGTTGGGGTGGGGGTAGGAGGGGACCGGCTGAAGCTGCTGCAGATCAGAATCATTTCTCTGCTCCTACAACAAGTGCCTGACCAGAGTTGTTAAGCTAATTGTTAAATTAGAGTGGCTGGGGAAGCAAATTGCTTCATGATGGGGTTTCTCTGACTGTGTCCAAGGCTGATGTCATCTGGCCTAGTGCCTTCTTGGTGGGGGTGGGGGGACGGTGGGCAGGCCTGACACACATCTTAGTGAACCTTCGTCCGCAGCAGCAAGCCCCTGCTCCTCTGAGAAGCCTGCATCTTCCACTGTGGGGAATTCCCTGCCGACTCCTCTGTGCTTTTATGTTTGCTGTTCCTAATTCCTGAGCCTTGCCATGATGATATTTTAGATCATCTTCTCCTAGGGGTTGTGAACTCAGATGCCGACAGGGGCTAGACCATTAGCATAAAAGATAACAACGGCCCAGGTGTATAGATGATGAGTGGCAGCTATCAGGGAGAGTATAGAGTGGTGCCCTGTCTAAGGGGACAGCAGCTATTCAGCTCCGGCTGATTGATGCCATGCAGGGATGTGGGCCCCATGTTGCCAGACCTTCCTGTTTCCAGAGGGGCTACAAATATGTACTTTCTTTGTGAAATGGTCTGATTTTTAAATGTTGAAGAGAATTCAATTAAAAGATATTGTGTTGGTCAAAGTCCATTTGCAGGATGAACTGGGCCTATGTGCCTTCAGTTTGCAACTTCTGATTCTGGTCCATACTTCATGTTTTATAGATGAGGAAACTGAGATCCAGAGAGGTTAAACATCTGGTTCAAGGTTACAGGGAGTCAATGAGGAGCTGGAAGTACTACCTGGGACCTCTAACTCCTGTCTGGTGCTCTTTTACTTCTTGGTGGTGGTTTGAGACTAGGCATTCTCTGTGCTGGGGCAGGCTGGGCGGAGGAGAGCAGACCTGGGTGGTCATTGTATGAGGCCTCATGTCACATTATTGCTCCTCTGCTTTTGTGAGTCTCTGGGGCTCAGATGCCCCAAATGGATGGGATAGCGAGGGGAATTTAGGCTTTTTCAGGTAGCTGCAATGCTTAGGGAGAAGTGAAGGGTGGCGAGGATTTAGGCTGCCCCCTGGTATGGAGCTGCTGAGGACTTAAAGCTGCTATACTCTCACCCACTAATTCCTACTGTTCCCTGTAGCAGGCATGCATGCTGAGGCACTTCCAGATCCACTCGGGTGCATACCTTGGGATCATGATGTCCCTACTCTTCCCCTGGAATTCCTCAGCTCTGAATACCCCTGCCACTCTCCCAAGTTAAAAAGTTCCGTGATACAGCATTGGGAGCACTGCAGTAGGCTGCCGCTGACTGCTCCCAATCCATTTTCCATGTTACTGTCTGATAAATCTTCCCAAGCACGAGCTTTGATCTTGGCATACTCCCACTCAAAGTGGCTCCCTGCTGGATGAAGTAACAACTCCTAAACTTGGTATTCCAGGCTCCAAAGCACTACAGCATTGCTACTGTAGCCCTTAAGCTGGCCTGGGTCTCCATCCCAGCTCTGCTGCTTATCAGCTGTGACAACTTGGGCAATTTTTTTGACTTCTCTGAGTCTGTTCCTTCTCTGTGATAAGAGGGTTTTACATAGAATTGTTTCAAGGAACAAATGAGATCATGAATGTCGGCATTTAACTTGGCACACACTGACAATTGAAGGTATTAGTCAGGGACCTTTGACCTCAGTATTACCTGTCCTATAGTCTCAGCATCAGTTACTTTAACCTACTTGGTGATATTTGTACCTTTGTCCCTGTTCTTCCATTCTCTAATATCCATCCTTTTTTGGTGTTCCTTTGTATACTTTGTGTCATAGGTATTTGTGTACTTTTCTTGACTTCCTTACTCGACTGTTTGCTGTTTGAGGGCAGGACCTGGGTTTGACTCATCCTGTTCCATACCTGGCATAGGAGACACTCATAAAGTGCCTGTGGAGTGGATTAACCTCAGTGAAACAGCTGCCTGGACTTGGGATACACATAATTCAGTTAACTGATAACGTGTTTACTTGTAATAGTCTCACGGACATTTGTTGGGTCCTGTTGTGTTTAGGGGATTCAGTGGGAAAAGCACCAGATAGAGTCTAGGCCTTCGTGGATCCTGCAGTGTAATGGAGAAACAGGCTGCGGAAGTGGCCATGTACATGCATATCGTGAGGATGGTGACAGTGCAGGTGCAGGGCTGTGACCGGACAGGCGATTGGGGCACACACACAGCAGAGACAATGCACATAGTTCTAATATTCTGAGGGCTTCCTGGAAGAAGAGGTGTTTTACCAGAGACCGGAAAGATGAGTGGGAACTTGACTCAGGTACATGGTTTATTGTGATGAAACTGATTTAAGTCTCAGTTTTTAAAAAATCTCGTTTCATTTGCATTCACTCACAAGCACTTACAGAAATACTTCTTGAGGACCAGGTTTTTTGAAGTGATCTGTAACCAAGGCAATTGTTACAACAATCGAAGGTTTCTGGAGTCTGGGACAAGGGTTGTTGATTGTATTCAAATTTTAAGCAACACCCAAGCCAACAGCTGTGACGGGAGAGGGAAAGTTTTCTCTTTTCTTTAAGAGCTGGGTGGAAGATTATTCTGTTTGGGAAAAGATAATCACATACTTTCATGCTGTCAGGGTGGGGCCTATTCTGTTTTTGTTTGTTGCTTGCTTGTTTTGTGGCTTCAGCTGTGTGGATACAGGGCAGGAAATCTAGAAGCAAGGAAGACTGGGGTGTTTCTTTGACCCTCCTGGTAGTTCTCCTTGGGTCCGGAAGAAAGATTGTCGTAGCAGACGTGGTCTGCAGCTGCAGAGGAAGCAGGGAGGATTTTCGCATCAAGAGAAGATGCAGGGCTCAGGAACTGTATGCAAGCCAAGAAACTTGACACCAGAGAGAGGAGGTCACAGAAGATAAAGGGGTCTCTGTAGACCCTGTACAAAAGAAATGTGCAAGAGGAAAGCAAATGGTTTAAGAATCATTGTGACGGAATAATGAGAAAGATTGTGAATTACACTTACATGCTTTTTTTGAAAGGGGCTACTTTTGGGCTTAATGCTTGAGTCCTGTTCTTTATTTTATTTTTTTTATTTTTCATAAATATTGGAAAACTGCTAATTTCTTTTTGACCACACCTAACATTTAGGACCCAGAGCCCAAGGGCATCTACTGCCACCTGGTGGCAGAGTATACTGCCTGTGGGATTTGCAATTGATGGGGATACATTAATACATTGATTGAACATTGATTCTGCAGCCAAAATATGGAATCACAGAATATTAGAATTGTCAGAAATCTTAAAGGTTACATAGTTTTGCTTCTAATGAAACCCAACATCTTTTTCTATACAATTTTTATTTGAATGCCTCCAGTGACAGGGAGCTCATGATCTTGCGTGACAGACTATTCTGTTGCCATTTATTCTTATGAGATTGTTTCTTTTAATTTATTTTTTAATGGAAAATATCACTTGTATTTATTTGTCCTAGTGTTTACCTCTAGAAAAACCTATAATAAGTTTACTACTTCATCTCCATAATAAGCCTTCAAATATTTGAATAAACCTATTGGTCTCCCTTCAGTCTTCTCATTTTGAGGTTAAAAAGTTATAATTCTGTCACTCATTATTTTGACGTCATGATTTTCCGAATCCCTATAGCCATCTCTTTCCTCTAGTCACATTCTACTTTCCAATGACTCTGCTGCCGGAATTGGATCGCACACGGTGCTCCAGACATGGTCAGCTTAGTGATCCCTAGTACTTGCAGGCTATCCAGAGACCAAACTTCTAACGCACTCTTTATAGCATGAGTTAGATTTTTGCAGTCTTTCCACATTCTGACTCCTCTTAGAATTGTGATAACTGAAAGCCCAAGAATTTGTAACTTCCCTTACATTTTGAACTTTTTTCTTAAAGCTAAAAGCATGACTTGACTTTAAAAAAGAAAGCTTAACTACACAATTTTAACATAAATACATTCTGAATTTTAGATGTTACAGGTAAAGCCAAAGCCCTTTTGAACTCCATACCAACTAAGTTTCTCTTTGGAGGTAGATCCTGGTATCAGTTATTAGGGATCCTTCCAGACCTTTCTGTGCATTTACATATATAGATATATATATCTGCAGAAATTTGTAAGCTTGTGTATGTATGTCTGAGGTTAACATATTGTTTTGCAACTTTTCCTCATGCAACATGTCCTGGAAGTCTGCATAGTATATTTTGCAGTGCAGATATTTCATAGCTTTTTTAGCAATTCTTCTGCTTTTGTTTCTGTTTTAAAAAACCATTATAAACAGTACTGTACTGCACATTTGTGAACAAGCACATCTCCTGTGCACATGAACCAATGTTTCTCTAGGGCAGATACAAAAGACTGGGTGAGTGATATATATGTTTTTATTTTAAAATGTATTAATAGATCTGAGACATAAAATTTGCCCTTGTTAATTTTGTCCTAGATAATTTTACATCTTGACTTTGGTCATCTATTATAGTATTATGCCTACTATACCAGTTTTGTATCATCTGCCCGTATTATAAGCATATCTTTGATCTCATCATCTAAGGAGATGATTTTTTAAAAAGTCAAATGCAACAGATGAAGGAGGAACTCTGTGGCTATCACCAGAGGCCCACATCCCACCTAAAGCTCATTGTGTTCTCCTAACAAACATTCTTTGGGCCATGCAGTTTATCTGCAGCAATTCCACCTGAATTTACTCTCATCCCATTCATCTGTCACCGTCTTATCTGCAAGGATATTGTGGAGGACATTTGTCAAAGGCTTAGCAGAAATCCAAACACATTCTATGATATTCTCCTGCCCACTCCAGTGGGACTGTCATGGGAGAACATGAAGACAGCACACATGCCCCAGGGCAAGTGTTGTTTAAAATAGATCCCAGCAACACTTTAATGAGCAGTGTGTTTATGTCCTTCCATGCAAGAGTGCATTCAGTCTCAAAGATATCAGAAAAAATAAGCTGTCCACTCCTGATTGCCCTTCTTACCTCTATGTTCCCAGTCCAGTTGGTCTCCCAGGGAAACTACGTCTGATGGCTGAGACACAGCTGCCTAAGCAACAAGCTCAAGGGTTCTATTTCCAATGTTGTTCAGGCTAACTTGTCCTGCCCCTGACATAACATAGAGAAGTATACTTACACAGACATCCACAGGCCCAGTGCCTTTATACGCACATTGACGGGTAGTCACCCCCACATGTTGTCTCTGTAAACATGATAAAAGGACATCTTCCTATCACAGGCCTTACTGGCTTACTTTGCATTATCTACAAAAAGAATGGAAATGATGGGCATGTGATTTCCAACTCACTTTTATCTGGTTATTTGTTGTAGGACATGCCACAGATGACCCTCAACACAGTGGTGATGGTGGGACTCGCCTCCTGGGGTCCAGGGGTGGGTGGTGGAGGACGAAGGCAGCGCAACTCTCCCTGAATCCCCTGCTGCAGGTGCCTAGGGCTGCGTGCTCTGGAGTCCGCCTGCTTTCTGGACTGGGGTTTGGCAGCACCGTTGCCATTCTGGAGGTGGCCAGGGTTGAACTTTTCACTGAGGAAAATAGCCTGTGTTCCCTCATTTTTAGGGCAACCAGGATGGAAAACATAACCTCAAGTACCTTTGATGTAATCTCCAAGGGAAAAATTGTTTGGTTTTTTTCTTACTATAAGTAGATATTCTGTTTCCTTTTTTTCCTTCTGTGGGCCTGAGCTATCAAACACTTCTGGCAAAGTTACAGCCAAATAGATCTTCTCCAAAATACCACAGTTTGCGGGGTGGGATGGGGATGGTGCCAGCTCTGCTTCAGAAGGGAAAAGTAAAAGAAACAACAAATAATCCTTTAACTCCTGATGTTTCTCTTCTTTTTTTCTTTTTCCTGAAGCTAATAAACAAAACAAACCTAAGACTCGAAGTGAAGAATGCAGAAGGGAGGAAGTGGTGCAAGATGAGTGAATCGTTCCCCTTTTGCATTGTGCATTGTCCTTTGCTCTGGGCAAGGCACTCTGTTAGGCACTTGTTGAAGGAAGGCGGGAGTAGAGTGGGATATAAAGATGCACAAACTGCGACTTCTGTCCTTAGGAGTTCACAGTCCAGTGAAGACAGTCTGCAGACAGCGTGGATGCGAAGAACTGACCAGTGTTTCTCTTGAGTCAGATTGATACTTGGGCAAACAAACTGCTCTTATAAAGAAGAGTCTACCTTTTTTGTTTTCTGTCGGTGCAAAGCTACATTTATTGTTCACACGTGGGGATGATAAACAGAATCAAGACTTCTGTTGCTTGGTTCAAGTAAAATAGACTCGCCCTGGGTAAACCCGTATTCCCCTCTGATAGCTACCCTCTCCTTCTGGTACCTGGTTGACCTCCTGCCTTGGGCAGGACTACACCCAGCCTCTCTCATTTCTTGAGTTACTGCTAGAAGGCAGAAGCTCTGCTTATCAGACTGTGAACTCTTAGCGAGCAGGCTGAGTGGTCTGTTCCTTCATGCATTTTCAGGCGTAGTCCCGGATGTGTCACAGGGTAGGCACCTAGTAAGTGTTTGTTAAATGAATAAAAGCTGCCCTTCCTCTATTCCCCATTCAGCCATTCATTCATTCAGCGCATATTTATTGAGGGACTTCTCTGTGCCAGGCACTAGGGATACAGCACTAAACAGAATCTGGTTGGGGAGACAGACATACAGACAAGCGGAATATAAAATAGTATTGAGGAAGGACAGGGTGTGATGGGCGCCTGTGCAGGGATGCCCAGCCCAGCAGAGGCAGCCGGGGAAGGTGTCCTGGAGATCAGAAGAATTAGCACAACTAGCTAGATGAACGGAGGGTGGGAAATGATGTCCCAGTGCCTAGGAAGAGCATATGCAATGGTCCAAAGGGGAGAGGTAGCTTAGTATGTGAAGGCTGACCACATAATAATAATAATGATAATCCTAAACATGTATGTGAACATACTTACTATGTGCCAGGTATTATCCTAAGACATTTATATTTATGAAGTTATTTAAATACTATTATTATCTTCATTTTACAAAAAATGGAGGCACAAAGAGGTTAAGTGATTTGACCAATCTCATACATCTAGTAAGTGGTAGAATTGGCATGAAGGCAGCTGGCTCAGGGGCTCGGTGGTGATAAAGCATTTGGGCCTGCGTGTGTGTAGCACTAATTCCCAGTGGGAGTCCTGGCCCTGGCATGCTGCTGGGCATGCATCAGGCCTGGTGGTAGCAATCTACTTGGAGAATGTCTAGTTAGGACAAGTATTGAGGTGATGGGTATCCCAAGTATTTGATCTTTACAAATTATATGAATATATTAAATGAGTGGTCCCCAACCTTTTTTGCACCTGGGACCCGTTTTGTGGAAGACAATTTTTCCATGGACCAGG